>CM019826.1:161097944-161117736 GCA_009763385.1 Coix lacryma-jobi var. lacryma-jobi
ACCATTGCACCATTTTCTCTATGTAGGCACCAAAATCCTCAAGGACAAGGCACCGAAATCTTCAAGGACAACTAATATGGTACTATTCCTCAAAAAACAACTTCTATGGTACTGAAAATGTAATAAATTCCTCAATGGCAACCTTGCGGTACCAAAAGGCCGCCTCCTACTGGGGTGGTGCTTCATGATTTCAATAACACTAACTCACTAAGCAAGAACAGGCATGGCAAAGGGCTTTATGATTTCTCAGTAACACTAATCAACACACAGGCTTGTCAAAGGGCTTCATGATCTGTCGGTAACGCTAAGCAATAACAGGCATGGAAAGGGCTTTATGATTTCTCAGTAACACTAATCAACACACATGCTTGTCAAAGGGCTTCATGATCTGTCGGTAACGACAAGCAATAACAGCATGGAAAAGGGCTTTATGATTTCTCAGTAACACTAAGCAATCACAGGCTTGGCAACATGATGTCAAAGTAACATTAAGCAAAACACAGGCTTGCAAAAGGGCTTTATGATTTTCCAGAAACATAAGGGCAAAGGGCAAGATTGAGGCAATATGCTCTGGGTATTAGATGACGTCAAGTACGGTTTAATCATAATTTCTCCATAAGTTCCTTTCCACAACATTCAATTATGAAATTAGCTCGAGGTGTCCGCATCACTTGCATATGACGAGGACCCTGTAGAACTGGAATTAGCCTATACTACCACCATGTACAGTCTCTAACCAACTTTTCATTCAAAGCAGCTACAATAAGAACTAGCATCGTCGCACCCAGAATAGCAAGAGCTCACACATTACTGATTATCCTCTAGTAGACCAGTACTCTACGAGGAGAACACCAAAAGAACAGGACAACGATGTCCAGAAGAACCCAACGAAGCACTGACAGTGACACGGAGATGAACCAGGGCACTCCAATTCCCAATCTGGATTCATTCCTTCCTTCCTTCTTTCCTTACACCCCAGAATAGATCCCGGCGGTGACCGGCCATCCTTCTCCTTCTCCTTCCCCCCACGCAGCTTCTACGCTAGTTGCGGCATCCCGATCCACAAACCACCAACGAATCCTGGCGGCAGAAACGTGCGCGATCGGGTAACGACGGCTCCGCTGCGAGGCTAAGCCTATGATGACTGCAATCCCCTCTTCCTCGCAGTCACTGCTCGTTAGTGGCGATTGGTGAACTAGCCCGCCGCGCGCCGGCAGGCAGTAACACAGCCTAACAGGCTTCCTTCGACTTGCTGTGCCCCCTGCAACGGCAACTCCACTCCACCGAAGCGCACGCGAAAGCAGGAGCGCGGTGGGTTGGGTTGGGTAACTTGGGTAGGATTCGAAGCTTGCGTTGCACGGGACGCGACGCGACAGTGGGGCGGTGGCGTGCGGGCACAGATTGGAATCGCCGCCCGCCGGCCGACCCAGAGCGTGGGACTGGGAGGGGAGGGTGGTGGGCGAATCGCGATCGGCACAGTGGAACCATCGACCGAAGTGAAGGGAAGGAGCGGAGCAGGGAGGAAGGGACTTACTGGGAATCGTCGTCGGAGACGTCGGGGGCTTGTGCCGCGGCGCTGTAGGCGCGGGTGGGGAATGCGGCGACGGCGGCGGGATCGAGGCCGGGAGAGGCCCCCGCCGCCAGCGCGGCGGTGGCGTGATGGTGGTGGCCGCGGCGGGCGACGCGGAACGGGAAAGGGTCCGGGTCGGCGTAGCCGTGGTGGTGGTGCGCGTACTGCGGGAGCGCGGCGGCGGCGGCGCGGCGGGAGCGGGCCCCGCGGCGGCGGAGCAGCGCGCAGGCGAGGCGCGTGCAGACGAAGACGATGAAGAGGACGCTGAAGCAGAAGCCCGCCAGCGCCAGCGCCATGCTCGACGACACGCCGGACCCCATCGCTCGCCGCTCGCGCGGGGACCCGAGTGCGGGGCTGTCGCCGCTCCCGGCCGGCTCTCCTCGGCCGCTGTGCCTGTGGCGCGGTGTGGTGGTCAGGTGGTGTGTGTGCGTGCGTGACTGTGTGTAATGCGGCGCCTGGGGCTGCTGCTGCAGTGCCGTTGCGCACTCCGCGGTGGGGTGGTGAGGTGGGTCTGGTGCGAGCGAACTGTTTGCTCCCGTTTCCTCCGTCGGGGTCGGGGGCTTCTTCGGCTACTCTAGCGTAGCGTGGCCGTGTGGGCGGCGGCGGGTGGCAACTGAACTGACCGAACAACTGTGGCGGGGGACGCCTCTGCGCCTGCACTCCTTTTTCTATCTGGTATAGGAGGAGGAGGAGCTGCGTGGGTGGGTCGCGACGGTAGGGATGTGCCGCGACGCCGACGCGACCCACACCCACCAGCCCGCCGTCGCGTGCGCCGACCGACGACGGGCACTTGGCTGCAACGGACGGCCGCTAGCCTAGCGCGAATGTGCGATGCATGCGTGCTGGAGGACGCACCGGCGCACCGCACTGGTACCAGATAGAATAATATCCTATTTATACGATACTAGTATATGGTTACGGACACGGTGTCAGTGACTTGCCTTTTATTGCATACGATACTAGATGGGGCCGTATGCGATATGCGTATGCGTATCTCTTCAGAGCGCACGAGATAAGGCGCCGGAGCCAAATGACAACGGGCGTTCGTCAACTCAGGTACGCCGCAGACGCAGGGAATCGTTCGTTCGTCAACTCGCGTGTACTACGCCTTTTTCGATACCGGCGGCATACTCGACGTCAGGTTGGAACAATAGATACGTACGTAGATCCTACGATAGATAGATGCGCTTTGAAAAATGTTCGGATAGGATTAGGGGGAACCTGAAGAGGGAACCCAAAAAGAAAAAGAAAAAAAAAAGTAGAAACACATCGAAAGAAGTTCTTTGGAAATTGTTCCGGTATGATTAGGACCAGAGGAGTGAGTGAATACAAAAGAGAGAGAGAGAGAAACCAAACATAAAAAGCAAAAAAGAAAATAGATAAGCCTTTTGCACATCGTTTGGATTCGATGAGGACCGGTCGACCAGAGTGATGAATTGAGCGAAAAATAGGAGAACAAAAGAAACAAAACTATAAAGCAGATAGTAGTTGTTGTATAACTACGTTGTCGGCGAGTTCAGCGAGTCGATCACGAGCAAAATAGAAAAATACACAGAAGACAAATATGTGGAGACTTCTAATTCTTTATTGCAATAATCAACCGGTAATTACAATGAGGGTCTCCCTATCAATATATACAGAGTAGTTCCTACTACTAGTAGGACTCTACGTTTGGTAAAGTTGCCCATATACGGACTAGGACTCTATCTTCTGAAAATATTCTATACATATTCTAGTCCAAATATAGAGTTTTACAACACTCCCCCTTGGGCTCTTTACCACGATATGTATGTCTCACTAAAAACTCTTAAAAACTCAGTGGGAAAAATAGAGAAAAGAGCACATACTACCGTTACTTATATTGCATACATTGCCTCGTTAAAACCTTTATATAAGAAAACTTCAGATAAAACCTTATTAAGGGAAAAAGAGTACAATGTTTAATCTTCAATGATTAATTTTATCATTATCTTCTAGATAATTGATTATCAAGATTGTGGTATATTTAGGGACGTTCTCCCCCTGTTCTATACACTTCTCTAAGTCTCCTCATACCTATGCCATGTCTGCACTTTTCAAAAGAGCTTGCGGGCAACGCTTTAGTGAACATATCTGCTAGATTATCACAAGACCTTATATGAGTCACCATAATTTCTCCATTCTTCTGTAATTCATGAGTTGAGAAGAACTTAGGTGAAATATGTTTCGTCACATTTGACTTTATATATCCTGATTGTATTTGTGCAATACAAGCATTGTTATCTTCATAAATAATTGTAGGGGAAGGAGCAATTTTCATTCCACACGTATTCAGTACGTGACTTGACATTCTCCTAAGCCAAGTGCACTCCTTGGTTGCTTCAAATAATGCTATTATTTCAGAGTAATTTGTTGATGTAGCAACGATAGACTGCTTCGTTGATTTCCAAGAAATTACAGTTCCACCAAATAGAAACACATATCCAGTCTGCGAGATTGCTTTATGTGGATCAGATAAGTACCCAGCATCAGTATAACCTACTATGGTCATATCTTCATTTTTCTTGAAAAATAATCCGAGGTCTTCAGTTCCTCTAAGGTATCTGAGGATATGTTTAACGCTATTCCAATGATGTTTGGTTGGAGCTCAGCTAAACCTTGCTAATAAATTAACAGCGAAGGCAATATCAGGTCTAGTACCATTTGCAAGGTACATTAATGCTCCAATAGCACTAAGATAAGGATATTCAGGTCCTAATAATTTCTCATCCTCCTCTTTTGGTCTAAATGGATCCTTTTCTACATCAAGTGACCTCACGACCATTGGAGTTCTAAGTGGGTACGCATCCTTCATGTTAAATCTTTCTAATACTTTCCGAGTATAGTTTGACTGATGCATTAATATCCCTTCCGGAGTATGTTCAAGCAGTAAGCCTAAACAATATGTAGTCTTACCTAAATCCTTCATTTCAAACTCAGTTTTTAGATAAGAGCTAGCTTCCTCGATGTCTTGTGTAGTGCCAATAATATTCAGATCATCAACATATACAGAAATTATACAATAACCATTTTCTGATTTTTTAATAAAAACACAAGGACAATCGTCATTCTTCAAGAATCCTTTATCCAATAAAAAATTACTAAGCCTGTTATACCACATTCTGCCAGATTGCTTTAAACCATATAGTGATTTCTGTAGTTTAACACTATAAATACTGCGTTCTTCTTCATTTGGGACTTTAATTCCTTCAGGGACTTTCATATAGATTTCTGTATCTAACGACCCATATAAATATGCAGTCACAACATCCATTAGTCTTATCTGCAAATTTAAATTAATCGCCATTGCAATTAAGTACCGGAAAGTGATTCCATCCATTACGGGAGAGTAAGTTTCTTCGTAGTCTATTCCTGGTCTCTGCGTGAAACCTTGAGCTACTAGCCTCGCCTTGTATCTGACCACTTCATTTTTCTCATTTCTTTTTCGGACAAATACCCATTTATGTCCTACAGGGTAGATACCTTCAGGCGTAAGGTCTACAGAACCAAACACTTGTCGTTTCTTAAGCGAGTTTAATTCCGCACAGATTGCTTCTTTCCATTTTGGCCAATCAGAACGCTTCTTGCATTCTATCATTGATTTTGGTTCTGGTTCCAAGTCAATGATTTGTGCAATCTGTTCGGCAAAGTATATGTCGACATTTATTATTTTTCTATCATATACTACTCCCGTCTCAACATAATTTGTTGAGTTTTCTTCTATTCTTTCAAATTCTAGATCATCACTTGTGGGTATGTTAAGATCTGGAATTTCCGGTCTCTCAACGTGAGTTTCTATCATGCGCGCATTCTCACTTTGAGTTTGTACTTCACGTACATCTACTCCAGGAGGTTGACTTTCACCTTCAATATTTTTCTCATGAGTAGTTTGCATAGGTGCTTTCTCCATAGGACGTCTCCTAGAAGCTTTAGCTTTAGCTTGTACTCTGGGTTTTTTCTGTACCCTTGCAACTGGTTCACTCCCCCTCTTTCTGGCATTCGTTGTTCTTGAGGTAAGAGTTCGGAATTCCTTTAAATTATCCTCTTCAAATGGGATTTCTATTCTTTCCGGTGCGTTTACTGCTGGTATATGAGATTTAATAATCTCTTTAGTGTTGGTGAAAGCCTCTGGCAGTTCATTAGCAATTCTTTGTAAATGTAAAATATTCTGAACTTCTAATTCAGTTTCACTAGTACGTGGATCCATTCCATGGATTCCTGTAGTTTCCCAATTTATTTCGCGGCATTCGTCCCTGGACAGGTACTTTCCTCCCCCTAATGCCGGAAAATGATCTTCATTAAAAATACAGTCAGCGAACCGAGCCGTATGCAAATCTCCAGTGGAGGGCTCTAAATATTTGATTATCGATGGGCTTTCGTACCCTACGTAAACTCCAAGTTTTCGTTGAGCACCCATCGTAGTTCGCTGAGGTGGCGGGATTGGCACGTATACAGCACATCCAAATCTCCGTAAATGAGAAATATTTGGCATTATACCACGTACTCTTGCTAATGGTGATTCTTTATTTGTAGCAGATGGTCTCAATTGAATTAGTGCTGCTGCATGTAGCACAGCGTGCCCCCAACAGGATTTGGGCAATAAGCAGTTCTGTAATAATGGTCGCGCTATTAACTTGATCCTCTTTATTAATGATTCTGCTAGACCATTTTGTGTATGCACGTGTTGTACAGAGTGTTCCACTTTAATTCCCATTGTCATACAATAATCATTAAATACCTTCGAGGTAAATTCTCCCGCATTATCCATTCTAATGGATTTAATTCGATTATCTGGGAAATTATTTTTCAATTGTATGATTTGAGACATTAAACGTGCAAATGCGTGGTTTCTAGTAGATAATAGACATACATGACTCCACTTCGAGGAAGCGTCTATTAAAACCATAAAATACCGAAAAGGCCCTGACAGGGGACTAATTGGTCCGCATATATCACCCTGAATTCGTTCTAGGAATGACATTGATTCTGATTGAATTTTTAGTTTTGAGGGTCTTGTTATTAGTTTTCCTTTTGCACATGCGATGCACAAAAAATCTTCTTGATTTGGAAAATCTTTAGTTATTAAATTATGACCATTTGAATCCTTCACGATTCGCTGCATCATATTGAGTCCAGGATGTCCAAGTCTGTCATGCCATATTCTATATGACTCTTGGTTGCTAAAAATTGTTTTGAACACAGCAATATTATTTTGTGGTTTAGCATACGTGTAGTATAAGCTTTCTCTAATGGATGGGAAACTTTCTGCAACAGTCTTTTGATCGCCGTGCTTTCTAGTCATAATGAGGCGTTCTTCACCATCATCATCATTTGTTTCTACGTGAAAACCATTAGCACGAATATCTTTGAAGCTTAGCAACGTTCTAGTTGAATCTGGATAAAGTAATGCTTCATTGATTACTAAAGTTGTTCCATTCGGTAGAATAATTGTGGCTCTACCAGTGCCGACAATTTTATTATCATTTCCTATGACAGTTGTTATACTTCCTTCATGCTTTCTAAGTGTTTGGAAGTAACGAGTATCCCTAAGAACTGTTCCAGTTGTGCAACTGTCAATAAGACATATTTCCTCACCCATAGCCATTGTACTTCACGTTCTATAATAAAGCAATGCATATAATTACGTATATAGCAAATACAATAATTAAAGGTAGAGAAAAAAAATAGACTAGTACGGTAGCATAATTAAATAATAATAATATTCTCTACTAGAGATTACTTTAAACCATTAAATTCATTACAGGAATTTAAAACTTAGTGTATCACTATTACAAAAAAAACTATTACTGTAGATAGTTTATAATAATTTGGAGAACTACTTAGTATCCCCATGCACGTCTTCATCACTAAGGAGATCGTCCTCATCCATGAGGTCATCATCAAGATTTATATCTCCAGAATTCTTGTTTGTTTCTTCCAGATCCTTGTTGATATCTTCTGGTGTTTTTAGAGCTTTCCCCATCTCTAGCTTCTCGCTATCCATAAAATGAGCTTCATGCTGAGCTTGTTTCTTCTTCTTGTGGCCATGAAGTTCTTGATACAAGTCCACGATGTGTTTGGGAGTGCGGCAAATGCGAGACCAATGGCCCCTCATGCCACATCTGTAACAATCCTGATCCTGTTTACCGTACTCTCCCCCTGAAAGCGTCTTCTTAGACTTTTGCATCTTATTCTTCTTGAATTTCTTGCCTTTACCCTTCCATGGCGCCTTTTGAACACCTTTCCCCTTCTTATCATTCTCCTTGAATGATGTAGCATGTGTTTCAGACGCTGCCACAGTGCCAGTAGGGCGAGACAAGTGATTCTGCAAGATTGTCTCATCTTCTCCCTGATCTTGCTGTAAGGCATTACTCAGGGCGACATATGTCTTATAATTGTCCTTTTTGTACTGGCGACTCACATAAGTGAGTTTGGGGTGGAAGGTTGACAGGGTTTTATTTATGAGATCTTTATCTTCAAAATTACGTCCACATAGCTTCATGCGTGTGACGATCCCATAAAGTGCGGTATTATAATCCTCAACGGTCTTGTAGTCTTGGAAGCGAAGGTTCTGCCATTCACGCTCCACCTTAGGCAATAAGACAGATTCAATCTTCTCAAAGCGCTCATGCAGTGAGTCCCACAAGACCTTGGGATTTCTCTCGGTCATGTACTCATTCTTCAGGGTGGTACTTAAGTGATGCCTTATAAAATGCAATGCTTGAGCATTCTCCATGTCTGATGGAGATTCTCCTGATTTGGGTTTAATCGTCTTCAAGAGATTTTTCCCAGTCAGGAGAATTTCGGCATCAAGTGACCAAGACAGGTAGTTACTCCCATTCGGGGTAAGCACATCAAACTCTCTCTTCACGAGATCAGAAGACATCTACAAGATTTAAACAATTGTGCAAAAATTTACTTCATGTAAACTAGTAATAGGATGCATAAGTAATGGTAAATAAAAACCTAAAACCATGTTACTATGGTATAAGGGGAATATTAAATTGCAAAACATAATTTACAGAATTATGAATCTATATGCAATAAAATAAATAAATAAATAAATAAATAAATAAGGTACTGCAGGTTAGATTCTAAAAAAATGATATCCTGCAAAGATAACATACTAGAACACAATACTATAATGTACAGGAAATAAAACACAGAAATTTCAGATTTTTATCAATTTTCAGAATTTTATTTGGTATTAAAAGCCTACTAGAGCTTCTAATTATGGGCTAATCTGGCCCAATACCGTTCTGTACCACAGCCCAGCCCGTTTGCTACCCTAGATATCCCATACGAGATCCCTATTGCGCCGCCACCTTTTTTTCGCCTCTCCCATCTCCTGTACGATAGCAGCACCCACCTTATCTCCTTCCCATCTCGTTCATGGTATGGCGGCGCCTTCCTGGCAGACTACTCGGCGATGGGATGAGGTCACTACGGCGAGCCCCCTCCTGGTGAGCAGCACGGCAGCAGGCCGGGCATCATGGCGGCAGTTCTTGCGCCTTCCTGGTGTGCTCATCTTCCTGGTGCGCGGTGAAGGTGCCCTCTCCTTCCTGAAGCTCTACTGATGAAGACACAGCTGCAGCCATCCAGTGGCACCCGGTGATTTCAAATCACCAAATCTAGGTTAGGGTTAATTTGGGTTGTGCGTTGTGTTCTTGATCTATCCTCTTTCTACAGATTCTTTTTTTATGAATCTTTGCAAAAAAAATCCTGGTTTAGAAAAACCAGGGCCAGATGATTCATGGGGGAAAGAAAAAAACAAGATCTCCGACTGCAACTAATCAGAGCGATTCCATCACACGATTTGTGTACCTTTTTGATTGATGAAGCTGATTCGCGTGATGCTGAAAGTTTTCGATGCAGTGCAGATCGAGATGCCGTGTAGATCGAGATGCTGAATCCTACCAACAGCGTAGTCGATGCCGGCGTGTTCCTTCTGGTGTCCGCTTCTGGAAGTCGCCGGGTCCAGAACTTCAACCGTCAACAAACGTCGACTTTGTGGGCAGAGCAGTGCTGATAACGAGTTGTATAACTATGTTGTCGGCGAGTTCAGCATGTCGATCACGAGCAAAATAGTAAAATACACAGAAGAAGACAAATATGTGGAGACTTCTAATTCTTTATTGCAATAATCAACCGGTAATTACAATGAGGGTCTCCCTATCAATATATACAGAGTAGTTCCTACTACTAGTAGGACTCTACGTTTGGTAAAGTTGCCCATATACGGACTAGGACTCTATCTTCTGAAAATATTCTATACATATCCTAGTCGAAATATAGAGTTTTACAACACCGCCTTCCTCATTGCCCGCGGGCCCGCCGCGGCCCCACACGTAGGGTAGGGGGACCGGGCGGAGTATACTCCGTGCTGTAGTATACAGGGCGTTACTGTACCGGCTCAAAAGTCAACAAGGCCTGGCCACGTGTCCGCCCTCCCCGAAGGCGAAGGGAATCGGGGGCGCCCGATATTTAGCCGGCACGGAAGGGGGTGACGTGGCGCCCCATGATTCGGCTGCCGGCGGCGTTGTTCCGGGGGCCCTCCGGAGCCGCGGACGGCGTCAGCGGTGACGGCGTGAGGTGCCCGCGGGGCCCACCATTGCACCCGCACGGTGGGGCACGCGTGCGTGAACTCGTTGGCCTTGGGCTGGCGCCTGGCGGACCCTGGCGTCAGGCAGGCGTCGCGTCCCGCGGGCCGCGGCGGCTTCCTGCCTGCCCTGCTCTGCGCACTGCGCTGCTGCACCACAGATCTCTTCAGCCCGTGGGGCATATACGTACAGTTTTTTTTTTTTTTTTTTTTTTGCCGGGACAAAGGAAGGCGCCGTCACGTGCTACACGCGCTCGCGATTCCTAGGACGACTATAGTAGAGGACTCCGCACGCTCGAAATTTGGAACGAGCTCCAGTTGTGGTTTGCGTACTCCCCCCGTCTCTCTTCCAGTTTTGTACTGGTAGCTACTGTCCTGATTACTGAAAATAAGAACAAGCCGCCGGTATAGTACTGATTACTGTACTCCTCTAGGTTCTATTTCTTTTTCACAAACAACAAACTGGAACTTGACTCAACAAACTTTTTGTGAGGGTGTCTTATTCCGTACTCCGTATTCGTCACCATAGGTACCTTACACCTTTTAGGGCCCCCTTTGCCGAACCGGTGAACCGGTAAAGATTTATAGAAATTTGTCTTCGCAGGATAGAAAAGGAGAGGAAAGCGAACGCCGAGCCTTTAATCCTTTGATGTCTCGGACTTCCACACAAACAAGAGCTCGAACTCCATGCTGTTGTTTTCTACGTCGTTATGAGATGCCGATCCATTCATTCATCTGGAATCTTTCCCGTGGTGTTTCTCCGTTCCCAAACGACTGATGACGTCAACGAAACCATATAAATGATTTCTTCTTTTTTTTTCATGTGTTTCACCTGTGATCCAAAGGGGGCATAAGACTTGTGCTCAACTCTTCACACTAGCTAGTAGGTACTCATGGCATGGGTTATGTTATGTCACGTTTTAAGTACTACAGGAGAGCACACATGACACATCATCACATACAGAGTGGAGATTCATCTATGAAATGTAGACTCTGCATTGTAAGCAAAAAAAACATGAAGGAATCAATGTGTCCACTTTATGAAATCGCTAGCGCTAGTCGTTTAGATCAAATCTACCATGCATACGACCATGGCAACAGTACAGGACTCTAGGCACATCGATTGATAGTCATATGGGGGGCGTTCTATAATATATGATTGAATTGATAGCCATTAATGTGTGCGCGTGCACGCGTGCGTGAACAATCACACGGGTGTATTCTTAGTAAGAGACCATTATATATAAAGAAAAGACCCTAAGCAATTAAACTTGACCGTAACAGGAATGTGTATGTACTGTACTTTCTTGTAGCGAATTCTTGTAGCCCGTGCAACCAAATTATATGAAAAAAAACTAAAGCTAGAAATTCATAATTATATAGCAGGGCACAAATTAGTCATACTGTCAACTTGAACATAGGGAAGCTTAGAAACATAGCAAAACATGAAAAAAGAACGAAAGCAAAATTTGAGATATACGAATCAGAAACAGCGATGGACAAACCATGTTGGAATTTTTGAATTGACTTCAGATTTGTTGTCCCTGTCTTCTTCTTGGAACTTAAGGCGTGTTTCTAAACTTCTGATCAAATTCTAGACAAAATCCTGTTGTCTTAGAGAACTATTGGCCCTATTTTTGGAACTTCAAGTCTTTCACCCCCAACATGAAAAATAGCCTAAATATAGCTCAAACTCAAACTGATCATCAAACGACTCTAATCTGATGATAGTTTGACCAAATGTTCTATAATATATGGTGAGTATTGCATATAAGATTTGAAGAGAAAATCATCAAGAAAGAGGGAATTTGAGAATCTACAAGATGCTCATGAGGTGGATTTGACATGGGATTGCCCATGCGTTCTCACATGAGACTAGAAGGAGAAGAACAACCTTACATTACCATAGATCCGGTAGTGGCGGGTACCTAGCACTACTGTACAATGTTCTAGGGGGGCATGTCCCAAAGATGAACAAAGGGAGACGTCAGGGATTAAGTCATTGCAAACATATCACAACATTTGTCCACAACCCATTTGTTTTGATGAAGGAGGTGGTGGTCTTCCTAATACGAACAAATCAATATTGAGAGGCAAAGAGAGCTGGCTGTGGAATACCACGTCATGTCGCTGCTTCTGTATGTTCCACGAATATATAGAGAGCCATGTCGATTCAAAAATTACCCACTTATAATGCATATAGAAACTCCAATTTTCTTAATTGATGTCCTTCATAAAGTGCACACAAGAGTAAACTATCCAACATCTCCTCTTGGCATCAAACAAGTCCATGCGTTTCATGAACTTGCTTCACCTCGACACAAGATTCACAATGGTGCGACTCATCTAATTCTAATTCTCCGCTCATGGTTTCGAGGTCCACACCAACAAAAAAGCCAATGTCTGGTTCAAATGCCAATCAGCAAAAACTATCCATGTCTGCTTCAATACACCAAACCAACAAAAAAGCTCATACCAAGTTTTGTGTCCTAAACCGTCAAACTCTCTTGCACGTACACCAGTGTGTGACCCGTTAAAGCCTTGACACACTTTAAGTTTTTGCGTTGCGCTCCCTCTCACTCTCCCAGACGACTATGTTGATTATTCACATAGTAACCAACACGAACTAGCACATGCACCATACAGGAACTACGGGCATAGTACATCAACTGATGCGATTGATAAAATACAGATCCTAGCAGCCGGATCTAGAGGGGAACAGAGGAGTACAATGCAGATCCTAGGATGATCTACTAGTATAGAGAGAGAGAGAGGAGATAGCAGACCGAGTGAATCCATCGGAGTCGCAGTAGAGCTCGAGCCGGCCATGGCGTTCGCCGTCATATCTTCTGGGCGCCGGCGACGTTGTTGGTCGGGGTCGACGACATCTGGCGGCAGAGAGGGTGTCGGTGGAAGCTTCCCGCCGCTGGCAGCGCTTCCCTAGATCGGATTAGGGTTTGGATGTCGGTGGGAAATGGCGACCGGTGAATCTCGTACCCAGTGCCCTGGCCCCACCTTTCCTTTATAGCGCTGGGCGACGGGGGGCCACCAACCATAGGGTTGGGCGCCCCCGATCAGGCGCGGATGAGAGGCCCGTTAGGCCGTTGGGCCTAACGGGAGGATCACATTCCAACATTCTCCCCCTTGATCTCTCATCATTCATTCATTCTTCAACTTCATATTCGACATTTCAAAAAATTCAAATTTCAATCTTTCTAAAACATTTCATTCCATCACAGCGAGTGCATCGAGCATGTCTCATCGTCACAGCCATTAGTGCCGTTATCTGACAGCCACACACCACCTTTCTGTTTTGAAACGAAACTTCATTTTCTTCTGGGCCCTTCATGTTCGGGAATCATAGGCTCTCCCTTAAACCCATGCCGACTAAGTGTCCTCTAAAGACACTGGGTGGAAGGCCTTTGGTAAGCGGATCCGTGAGCATCCTTTCAGTTCGTATGTGCTCAAGATTTATGATATGATCCCGAACTTTATCTTTCCACAACATAAACTTATGTCAATGTGTTTTGGCAGCACCACTTGACCTATTGTTGTGAGCATATTCCACAGCTGGGTTGTTTGTCGCAATACAACCTCAGCGGTTCATGTATTCTTTCTATCACTTTCAATCCGGGTATGAATTTCTTTAACCAATTCACCTGCCCTGTGGCCTCATAACAAGCTACAAACTCGGCATACATAGTTGAGGATGTAGTCACAGTCTGTTTGGAGCTTTTCCACGATATCGCTCCTCCAGCGAGAGTATATGTATCCTGACGTGGATTTCTTCGATCTATCTCATCATCCCGCATAATCAGAATCTGAATATCCCTCTATCTCGAGGGAATCTGATTTTTCATATGTCAACATGAGACCTTTTCGTACCTTACAAATAACGCAAGACTTTCTTCACTAATTTCCAATGTTCAATTCCTGGATTCTTGGAATCTGCCAAGTAACCTGGTAACGAAAGCAATGTCAGGGAGGCGGTACCACTTGAGGCATATTGCAAACTTCCAACTGCCGAAGCATACGGGTACCCGCCTCTTTCATTTTTTTGATTTTATATTGATTCTTGGGACACTGATGTTCCCCATATCTATCGCCCTGACTATGGGAGTAGGTGAGGGACTGCACGCATGCATACTGAACTTCTTTAAAACCTTTTCAATGTATGTCTTCTGCGATAGTCCTAAAACCCCTTTTCTTCTATCTCGGTGAATTTCAATTCCCAAGACAAATGAAGCTTCACCAAGATCTTTCATATCAAAATTCCGAGACAATTTCTTTGTTTCATTTAGTAGATTAACATCACTACTAGCGAGTAGGATATCATCCACATATAGGATCAAGAATATGTATTTTCCCATTCTTGAATTTCATGTAGACACAATTGTCCCGACATTTTCCTTAAACCCAAAACATTTTATCGTTCTATCAAACTTCAAGTACCACTGCCTTGAAGCTTGTTTCAATCCGTAGATTGATCTTTTCAGACGATATCCCATATTTTCTTTTTCTGTTTTACGACAAAACCTTTCGGTTGTGGCATGTAAACGTTTTCTTCTAAATCCCCATTCAGGAATGTTGTCTTTACATCCATCTGATGTAGTTCTAAGTCATAGTGGGGCCACAAGTGCCATGATGATTCTGAAGGAATCTTTACATGAAACCGGGGAAAAGGTTTCATTGTAATCAATCCCTTCTCGTTGCGTAAAGCCTTTTGCCACAAGTCGCGCGCTTTAAATCTTTCAACTTTCCCTTGGGAGTCATATTTGGTTTTGTAGACCCATTTACAGCCTACCGTTTTGGCTCCTTTAGGAATGTTTTCTAATTCCCAAACTTTGTTGGTACTCATTGATTTCATCTCATTTTCCATGGCTTCAAACCACTTGGATGAGTGATCGCTTCTCATGGCTTCTTCAAAAGTTCTCGGTCATCTTCCATACGGAATTCTTCATCGTTGTAAACTTCATAATCGTCTGGAATAGCTGACCTTCTAGTTCTTGAGACCTTCTAGGGGCCTCTGGCACTTGTTCCACAAACGGGTTGTTGTTGTTCTTGCTCATGTGTGACAATCGGTTTTATAGGATCCTGTTGGACAGGTTCCACATTTTCATTTATTGTCATCATGGGAGAACCAGCAACAGGTGTTTGTCACCGCAGCGTCCTGGACTGCTGGTGCAACAACAACAGGTAGCGTAAAGAAAGGTTCTTGAACCATCGGAGTGGGTACATATACCCGCTTCTCCTGAAGGTTAATTTCAATTCACGCGCTACCATGCTCCCCCTGATCATGTCATTCTCAAGAATACAGCATGCCTAGTTTCAACAAATTTCGTATGTCTGTCAGACAATAAAATCGATATCCTTTCGATCTTTCGGGATAACCAATAAGGTGGCAGCTGACTGTCTTAGAGTCTAACTTTCCAATGTTTGGGTTAAAAACCTTCGCCTCAGCTGGACAACCCCACACCGCAAGTGGTTAAGTGAGGGTTTTTCTTCCTGTCCATAATTCATACGGTGTTTTTCGGCACCGATTTACTTGGTACTCGTTAAGTATATGAATGGGCGTTTTTAGTGCCTCTATCCATAGACTAATCGGTAGCGTAGAGTAACTTATCATGCTTCTCACCATATCCATTAAGGTACGGTTTCTTCTTTCAGCTACTCCTCCATTCTGCTGAGGTTCCCCTGGTGTGGAATACTGAGCAACTATGCCATTTTCCTGTAGAAACCTTGCAAAAGGTCCAGGAATTTGGCCATACGGGGTATGTCGCCCATAGTACTCTCCACCACGGTCTGATCGTACTACTTTGATCTTCAAATCATGCTGATTTTCAACTTCAGCTTTAAATATTCTAAATTTATCCAATGCTTCCGATCTTTCTTTAATTGGATAAATGTAGCCATAACGGGAATAATCATCCGTGAATGTTATAAAAGAATCATAACCATCCACACTTTTCACACTGAACGGACCACAAATGTCCGTGTGAATAATTTCCAGGATTCCCGTGCTTCGTTTGGCATATTTCTTAATTTTCTTAACTTATTTTCCTTTAATGCAATCAATGCATTGTTCTAATTCTGAAAATTCTAAATGCAGAAGAATTGATTCATTAACCAAATGTTCTATTCACCCCCCTTGAAATGTGGCCTAAGCGACAGTGCCATAATTTTGAAGAGTTGGAATCGATTCTCTTCCGCTTCTTATTCGTAGATTGGGAGTTATTCACATTCAAATTACATGCATGATTCACATCCCCATCACATACATGATTCAAATTTTCAGCGAGAGATAATAAATAAAGCTTGTCTTGTCGGAAGGCAAGACCAACACTTTCATTATTAAAAAATATGTCGCATCTGCCATTTCCAAAATGGCATTCAAATCCATCATCATCGAGTTTTGATACACTTATTAAGTTTCGACGCAAAGAAGGAACATAAAGTACATCATAAAGAATAAGAGAAAAGCCATTCTTCAATGTTAGGGAAAAATTTCCCATAGCTTCAACATCGGCTTGTACTCCATTCGCTACTTTAATTGTTCTTTCTCCTCTTTTGCAGAGTGGTCCTCCCACTTAAGCCCTGTAAGGAATTCACAACATGAACAGTTGCTCCAGAATCAATCCACCAAGTGGTTTTCGAATAACATAAAAACAGGGGATTCATCAACAAATGTAATCAAATCCTCACCCTTCTTCATCAACCATTTCATGAAGTCAGGACAATCTTCTTGTAGTGCCCCCTTTTGAAGCAATACTTGCACTGATCTTTCTCAGCATTGCCATAAGGGTTGTTGTCGGTGTTTCGGACCCGGGGTGGGACACCAACGAGTAATATGATCGCGTGCTCTCTTCCTGGATGGTGATGCAAGATGACACAAGGATTTATCCTGGTTCGGGCAAAGAAGGCCCTACGTCCAGCGGGGAGGAGGTTCTTGTATTACTTGCACCTAAGTGCTTGTACAGAGGCGAATACAAGCTTGGCGAGCGTGGACCGGGGTCCGGACTCGCGTCTGAGGGTGTGTGGGCGTATGTGCGTTCTAACGTGTCTGTTGGAGTTGTGTTACCGTGGACTCGCGTCCCATCCTCTCCGCGCGAAGGGCCCTGGCGTCCCCTTTTATAGAACAAGAGGAGGCCAGGGTTTACACAGGATAGATATGTACAGCGCTCGATATGGCGTAGGGTAGGAATCCTGTCTTGTCGGGGCCACTGGAGCCGACGTGGGCGTTGCCTGTTGAGGCGTCCTTGGAGCGTGGCCTCCATCCTGGGCGCGGACGCGGAGACGTGGCGGCGTGGGGGCCGTACAACGCCCAGTTCCGGCATGTACAGGACGCGGCGGGGCTCTTCCGGGTCTTGGGGTACCTGTCCTCCAACAGCATGAAAGCAGTCAGGGCTCGAGGGGCTCAGAGCCGGCGGCGTCGAGGTGGCGCCTAAGGGGGGCTCGAGTCCCCGCAGTCATGGGCAAGTCCCGGGAAGCCCGATTGCAGATTGCAGGAAACCGGGCCTCAGACGTGGTTTGGACGTGCGACAGTGTAGGGTATGGTTTAACAGTGTCGTACCGGCACCTTTTTTGCCCATGCTTGTGGTGAAAACGAGACTGGACTCTGCCCTGGTCACTGTGGTACACGTCGGCTGCAGAGGACGTGACTGGAGTAGCTGGACGCATTGAATGCGCGGTATGGGGTTAGGGAGCAGGAAGCTTCCTCCTCGGGAGGGCTTCGAAGGGTAGTGGCGCACTCGCTCGAGCCCGTGCGCTGAGGGCTTGGGTGAGTGGAGGTTGGGCTCCAGCTCGAGCCTAGATCGAGACGAGCCCCGAGGATAGGCTATCGTGCCGGAGGGGCTCGAGGTCCCCGTGCGAGGTCCCGAGGAGAGATGCACAGCTGTTGCGGGTTCGAGGGGTGGGCTACCAGGAGGTGGCCGGTAAGGTCTCGACAAGTCTAAGCTTCCTGGTGGTGTGCCAGCGTTGCAGGCTCCGAGGGGTTGGTTTCTTGGGAGGTTAGCTTAGCTGGGTTTATTATAATGGTGTTCTAGGTTTAACCTATTTGTTTTGCGTTGATTGGGGTACCCCTTTTGTGGACCCCCGACAGTAGCCCCCGAGCCCTTGTTTGAGTGCTTGCACTCGAGCAGGGGCTCCCGACTGGGAACCTCGAGGGTTAGCTCGCCGGTTCTCGAGGTTTTGGCTGCTTTGATTCCGTGGGTGTCGTGCGTGCGACACCCGCGGGTGTAGCCCCCGAGGCCACGGGGGAGTGGTTAAGACTCCCTCGTGGGCTTTTTCTTGTGTGAGTGTTAGTTGCGTTTTTTAGGTTCGGGAGCGTCGAGCCCCCGAGTTTTTTTAGACCCTCTTTCGTCGAGGGGTGCCAGGCTGAACCGGCCGGCCGGCTCTTCGAGCTGTCCGCACACGCCGGTTGCCCTGGCTTGTCATCCCGCGAGTCCTTTCGATCGGATGCGAGGTGGGATGCCTCGTACTACCACGAGCGGCGAGTATCGAGGTTCCCGGTGAGCTGGTAACGGGGAATCCAAGTGAGACCTCGTGCCCCGTCGATGGGGGTCGACTGTAGCCCGGAGGCGATCTCATATAGCATGGGTGCTCAGTCTGCAAGAGTGTCGGGCCCATTCGATAGGACCCGGTGGCTCGATGCCTCCCTCCGAGGGGATCTCACGCATGTCGAGCTCCCCGCCTTGGATACACGTGAGGGGCCTCGAGGGCTTGGCCCTCGAGCGATGCTGCGAGTGGCGCCCCTTGGTGTCCCTGACTCGGGTGCTCGAAGCCGGCTGTCGAACCCTCTTCGAGGGCCAGCCTTCGCTGCTTCGAGGCTTAGGGTCGGGGCCGTTTTTACCTTCGTGAAGAAGCCTCCGTCGTCTGGGAACCTCTTCTTCTGCCTGTTGGGCGTGCCTTTTTAGGTGAAATCTGCCGGGGAGGGCGGCGGACGCGAAGCCGGGGCGACGGTCGTGGCGGGCCCGGGTAGTGGAGCGAATGGAGAGCTGCCGCGTGTACCCCATCCGGCTCGAGACGTAGTTAGGTGGGTGCATTAAATGCTATGCGGTTACCTTTTTCGCGTCGCCATGAGACGCCTCGCCTGTTGGGGTTCTTTCGTATAAATACCGAGAGAGGGGGAGAGAGCTCTTATCTTTGCCTTTGCCTCCATAGCCGCCACAGTTCCCGCACCCCTTCCTCCTGAGCCCGCAGCCAGCAACCTCCCCGGGCCGTTCGTCCGCCGTCAAAGCCCACCTCATCGTTGCTATGGCCGACAAGACCTCGCCACAGCCGGCCGAGGCCTAGAGACGGTCGAAGGTGACACGGCGCGAGATGGACTCGCTGGTGGCTCAGGGGCTTCTTCGTCCCAACCCAGAGGAGGGATCTGCGTGGTGGGTCATCCCGTCGGAGGACCACCGGGAGCCGCACCCGCCGGAGGGTACGTGGTGAGTTCACCCTTACCACCGCCCTTGGGGCTTGGCGTCCGTCGAGCCGCTTCATGCGGGCGTTAACCCCACCACTACGGGGTGGAGCTTCAACACTTCTCCCCCAACTCAATCTCGCACGCCGCCATCTTCGCTGCGTGGTGCGAGGGGTATTTGAAGATGGAGCCGCTTGGG
>CM019826.1:161118236-161138000 GCA_009763385.1 Coix lacryma-jobi var. lacryma-jobi
CCCAATGCGGCTCCATCTTCAAATACCCCTCGCACCACGCAGCGAAGATGGGGCGTGCGAGATTGAGTTGGGGGAGAAGTGTTGAAGCTCCACCCACGTAGTGGTGGGTAACGCCCGCATGAAGCGCTCGACGGGACGCCAAGCCCCAGGCGGTGGTAACGGGTGAGCTCACCACGTTACCCCTCCGGCGGGTGCGGCTCCCGGTGGTCCTCCGACGGGATGACCCACCACGCAGATCCCTCCTCTGGTTGGGACGAAGAAGCCCTGAGCCACCAGCGAGTCCATCTCGCGCCGTGTCACCTTCGACCGTCTCGAGGCCCTCGGCCGGCTGTGGCGAGGTCTTGTCGGCCATAGCAACGATGAGGTGGGCTTTGACGGCGGACGAACGGCCGGGGAGGTTGCTGGCTGCGGGCTCAGGAGGAAGGGGTGCGGGAACTGTGGCGGCTATGGAGGCAAAGGCAAAGATAAGAGCTCTCTCCCCCTCTCTCGGTATTTATACGAAAGAACCCCAACAGGCGAGGCGTCTCATGGCGACGAAAAAGGTAACCGCATAGCATTTAATGCACCCACCTAACTACGTCTCGAGCCGGATGCAGGGTACACGCGGCAGCTCTCCATTCGCTCCACTACCCGGGCCCGCCACGACCGTCGCCCCGGCTTCGCGTCCGCCGCCCTCCCCGGCAGATTTCACCTAAAAAGGCACGCCCAACAGGCAGAAGGATTCCCAGACGACGGAGGCTTCTTCACGAAGGTAAAAACGGGCCCCGACCCTAAGCCTCGAAGCAGCGAAGGCTGGCCCTCGAAGAGGGTTCGACAGCCGGCTTCGAGCACCCAGTCAGGGACACCAAGGGGCGCCACTCGCAGCATCGCTCGAGGGCCAAGCCCTCGAGGCCCCTCACGTGTATCCAAGGCGGGGAGCTCGACATGCAGTGAGATCCCCTCGGAGGGAGCATCGAGCCACCGGGTCCTATCGAATGGGCCCGACACTCTTGCAGACTGAGCACCCATGCTATATGAGATCGCCTCCGGGCTACAGTCGACCCCCATCGAACGGGGCACGAGGTCTCACTTGGATTCCCCGTTACCAGCTCACCGGGAACCTCGATACTCGCCCGCTCGTGGTAGTACGAGGCATCCCACCTCTCGCATCCGATCGAAAGGACTCGCGGGATGACAAGCCAGGGCAACCGGCGTGCCGGACAGCTCGAAGAGCCGGCCGGCCGGTTCAGCCTGGCACCCCTCGACAAAGAGGGTCTAAAAAACTCGGGGCTCGACGCTCCCGAACCTAAAAAACGCAACTAACACTCACACAAGAAAAAGCCCACGAGGGAGTCTTAACCACACTCCCCCGTGGCCTCGGGGGCTACACCCGCGGGTGTCGCACGCACGACACCCACGGAATCAAAGCAGCCAAACCCTCGAGAACCGGCGAGCTAACCCTCGAGGTCCCAGTCGGGAGCCCCTGCTCGAGTGCAAGCACTCAAACAAGGGCTCGGGGGCTACTGTCGGGGGTCCACAAAAGGGTACCCCCAATCAACGCAAAACAAATAGGTTTAAACCTAGAACACCATTAATAAACCAGCTAAGCTACCTCCCAAGAAACCAACCCCTCGGAGCCCTGCAACGCTGGCACACCACCAGGAGCTTAGACTTGTCGAGACCTTACCGGCCACCTCCTGGTAGCCCACCCCTCGAACCCGCAACAGCTGTGCATCTCTCCTCGGGACCTCGCACGGGGACCTCGAGCCCCTCCGGCACGATAGCCTATCCCTCGGGGCTCGTCTCGATCTAGGCCTCGAGCTGGAGCCCACCCACCTCCACTCACCCAAGCCCTCAGCGCACGGGCTCGAGCGAGTGCGCGCCACTACCCTTCGAAGCCCCTCCGAGGAGGAAGCTTCCTGCTCCCTAACCCCATACCGCGCATTCAATGCGTCCAGCTACTCCAGTCACGTCCTCTGCAGCCCGACGTGTACCACAGTGACCAGGCAGAGTCCAGTCTCGTTTTCACCACAAGCATGGGCAAAAAGGTGCCGGTACGACACTGTTAACCCATACCCTACACTGTCGCACGTCCAAACCACGTCTCGAGGCCCGGTTTCCTGCTGCTCAATCGGGCTTCCCGGGACTTGCCCATGACTGCGGGGACTCGAGCCCCCCTTAGGCGCCACCTCGACGCCGGCTCTGAGCCCCTCGAGCCCTGACTGCTTTCATGCTGTTGGAGGACAGGTACCCCAAGACCCGGAGAGCCCCGCCGCGTCCTGTACATGCCGGAATGGGCGTTGTACGGCCCCCACGCCGCCACGTCTCCGCGTCCGCGCCCAGGATGGAGGCCACGCTCAAGGACGCCTCAACAGCAACGCCCACGTCGGCTCCAGTGTGCCCCGACAAGACAGGATTCCTACCCTACGCCATATCGAGCGCTGTACATATCTATCCTGTGTAAACCCTGGCCTCCTCTTGTTCTATAAAAGGGGACGCCAGGGCCCTTCGCGCGGAGAGGATGGGACGCGAGTCCACGGTAACACAACTCCAACAGACACGTTAGAACGCACATACGCCCACACACCCTCAGACGCGAGTCCGGACCCCGGTCCACGCTCGCCAAGCTTGTATTCGCCTCTGTACAAGCACTTAGGTGCAAGTAATACAAGAACCTCCTCCCCCGCTGGACGTAGGGCCTTCTTTGCCCGAACCAGGATAAATCCTTGTGTCATCTTGCATCACCATCCAGGAAGAGAGCACGCGATCATATTACTCGTTGGTGTCCCACCCCCGGGTCCGAAACACCGACAACAACCCTTATGGCAATGCTGAGAAAGATCAGTGCAAGTATTGCTTCAAAAGGGGGCACTACAAGAAAGATTGTCCTGACTTCATGAAATGGTTGATGAAGAAGGGTGAGGATTTGATTACATTTGTTGATGAATCCCTGTTTTTATGTTATTCGAAAACCACTTGGTGGATTGATTCTGGAGCAACTGTTCATGTTGTGAATTCCTTACAGGGCTTAAGTGGGAGGACCACTCTGCAAAGAGGAGAAAGAACAATTAAAGTAGCGAATGGAGTACAAGCCGATGTTGAAGCTATGGGAAATTTTTCCCTAACATTGAAGAATGGCTTTTCTCTTATTCTTTATGATGTACTTTATGTTCCTTCTTTGCGTCGAAACTTAATAAGTGTATCAAAACTCGATGATGATGGATTTGAATGCCATTTTGGAAATGGCAGATGCGACATATTTTTTAATAATGAAAGTGTTGGTCTTGCCTTCCGACAAGACAAGCTTTATTTATTATCTCTCGCTAAAATTTGAATCATGTATGTGATGGGGATGTGAATCATGCATGTAATTTGAATGTGAATAACTCCCAATCTACGAATAAGAAGCGGGAAGAGAATCGATTCCAACTCTTCAAAATTATGGCACTGTCGCTTAGGCCACATTTCAAGGGGGTGAATAGAACATTTGGTTAATGAATCAATTCTTCTGCATTTAGAATTTTCAGAATTAGAACAATGCATTGATTGCATTAAAGGAAAATAAGTTAAGAAATTAAGAAATATGCCAAACGAAGCACGGGAATCCTGGAATTATTCACACGGACATTTGTGTCCGTTCAGTGTGAAAAGTGTGGATGGTTATGATTCTTTTATAACATTCACGGATGATTATTCCCGTTATGGCTACATTATCCAATTAAAGAAAGATCGGAAGCATTGGATAAATTTAGAATATTTAAAGCTGAAGTTGAAAATCAGCATGATTTGAAGATCAAAGTAGTACGATCAGACCGTGGTGGAGAGTACTATGGGCGACATACCCCGTATGGCCAAATTCCTGGACCTTTTGCAAGGTTTCTACAGGAAAATGGCATAGTTGCTCAGTATTCCACACCAGGGGAACCTCAGCAGAATGGAGTAGCTGAAGAAGAAACCGTACCTTAATGGATATGGTGAGAAGCATGATAAGTTACTCTACGCTACCGATTAGTCTATGGATAGAGGCACTAAAAACCGCCATTCATATACTTAATCGAGTACCAAGTAAATCGGTGCCGAAAACACCGTATGAATTATGGACAGGAAGAAAACCCTCACTTAACCACTTGCGTGTGTGGGGTTGTCCAGCTGAGGCGAAGGTTTTTAACCCAAACATTGGAAAGTTAGACTCTAAGACAGTCAGCTGCCACCTTATTGGTTATCCCGAAAGATCGAAAGGATATCGATTTTATTGTCCTGACAGACATACGAAATTTGTTGAAACTAGGCATGCTGTATTCTTGGAGAATGACATGATCAGGGGAGCATGGTAGCGCGTGAAATTAACCTTCAGGAGAAGCGGTATATGTACCCACTCCGATGGTTCAAGAACCTTTCTTTACGCTACCTGTTGTTGTTGCACCAGCAGTCCAGGACGCTGCGGTGACAACACCTGTTGCTGGTTCTCCCATGATGACAATAAATGAAAATGTGGAACCTGTCCAACAGGATCCTATAAAACCGATTGTCACACATGAGCAAGAACAACAACAACCCGTTGTGGAACAAGTGCCAGAGGCCCCTAGAAGGTCTCAAAGAACTAGAAGGTCAGCTATTCCAGACGATTATGAAGTTTACAACGATGAAGAATTCCGTATGGAAGATGACCCGAGAACTTTTGAAGAAGCCATGAGAAGCGATCACTCATCCAAGTGGTTTGAAGCCATGGAAAATGAGATGAAATCAATGAGTACCAACAAAGTTTGGGAATTAGAAAACATTCCTAAAGGAGCCAAAACGGTAGGCTGTAAATGGGTCTACAAAACCAAATATGACTCCCAAGGGAAAGTTGAAAGATTTAAAGCGCGACTTGTGGCAAAAGGCTTTACGCAACGAAAGGGATTGATTACAATGAAACCTTTTCCCCGGTTTCATGTAAAGATTCCTTCAGAATCATCATGGCACTTGTGGCCCACTATGACTTAGAACTACATCAGATGGATGTAAAGACAACATTCCTGAATGGGGATTTAGAAGAAAACGTTTACATGCCACAACCGAAAGGTTTTGTCGTAAACAGAAAAGAAAATATGGGATATCGTCTGAAAAGATCAATCTACGGATTGAAACAAGCTTCAAGGCAGTGGTACTTGAAGTTTGATAGAACGATAAAATGTTTTGGTTTTAAGGAAATGTCGAGGACAATTGTGTCTACATGAAATTCAAGAATGGGAAATACATATTCTTGATCCTATATGTGGATGATATCCTACTCGCTAGTAGTGATGTTAATCTACTAAATGAAACAAAGAAATTTCTTGTCCTCGAATTTTGATATGAAAGATCTTGGTGAAGCTTCATTTGTCTTGGGAATTGAAATTCACCGAGATAGAAGAAAAGGGGTTTTAGGACTATCGCAGAAGACATACATTGAAAAGGTTTTAAAGAAGTTCAGTATGCATGCGTGCAGTCCCTCACCTACTCCCATAGTCAAGGGCGATAGATATGGGGAACATCAGTGTCCCAAGAATCAATATAAAATCAAACAAATGAAAGCGGTACCGTATGCTTCGGCAGTTGGAAGTTTGCAATATGCTCAAGTGTGTACTCGCCCTGACATTGCTTTCGTTACCAGGTTACTTGGCAGATTCCAAAAGAATCCAGGAATTGAACATTGGAAATTAGTGAAGAAAGTCTTGCGTTATTTGTAAGGTACGAAAGGTCTCATGTTGACATATGAAAAATCAGATTCCCTCGAGATAGAGGGATATTCAGATTCTGATTATGCGGGAGATGAAAGAAAATCCACGTCAGGATACATATTTACTCTCGCTGGAGGAGCGATATCGTGGAAAAGCTCCAAACAGACTGTGACTACATCCTCAACTATGTATGCCGAGTTTGTAGCTTGTTATGAGGCCACAGGGCAGGTGAATTGGTTAAAGAAATTCATACCCGGATTGAAAGTGATAGAAAGATACATGAACCGCTGAGGTTGTATTGCGACAACAACCCAGCTGTGGAATATGCTCACAACAATAGGTCAAGTGGTGCTGCCAAACACATTGACATAAAGTATTATGTTGTGAAAGATAAAGTTCGGGATCATATCATAAATCTTGAGCACATACGAACTGAAAGGATGCTCACGGATCCGCTTACCAAAGGCCTTCCACCCAGTGTCTTTAGAGGACACTTAGTCGGCATGGGTTTAAGGGAGAGCCTATGATTCCCGAACATGAAGGGCCCAGAAGAAAATGAAGTTTCGTTTCAAAACAGAAAGGTGTGTCGTGGCTGTCAGTCTAACGGCACTAATGGCTGTGACGATGAGACATGCTCGATGCACTCGCCTGTGATGGAATGAAATGTTTTAGAAAGATTGAAAATTTGAATTTTTTGAAATGTCGAATATGAAGTTGAAGAATGAATGAATGATGAGAGATCAAGGGGGAGAATGTTGGAATGTGATCTCCTCCCGTTAGGCCCAACGGCCTAACGGGCCTCTCATCCGCGCCCTGATCGGGGGCGCCCAACCCTATGGTTGGTGGCCCCCCGTCGCCCAGCGCTATAAAGGAAAGGTGGGGGCCAGGGCACTGGGTACGAGATTCACCGGTCGCCATTTCCCCACCGACATCCAAACCCTAATCCGATCTAGGGAGCGCTGCCAGCGGCGGGAAGCTTCCACCGACACCCTCTCTGCCGCCAGATGTCGTCGACCCCGACCAACAACGTCGCCGGCGCCCAGAAGATGACGGCGAACGCCATGGCCGGCTCGAGCTCTACTGCGACTCCGATGGATTCACTCGGTCTGCTATCTCCCTCTCTCTCTCTCTATACTAGTAGATCATCCTAGGATCTGCATTGTACTCCTCTGTTCCCCTCTAGATCCGGCTGCTAGGGATCCTGTATTTTATCAATCGCATCAGTTGATGTACTATGCCCGTAGTTCCTGTATGGTGCATGTGCTAGTTCGTGTTGGTTACTATGTGAATAATCAACATAGTCGTCTGGGAGAGTGAGAGGGAGCGCAACGCAAAAACTTAAAGTGTGTCAAGGCTTTAACAGGGTCACACACTGGTGTACGTGCAAGAGAGTTTGACGGTTTAGGACACAAAACTTGGTATGAGCTTTTTTGTTGTTTTGTGTATTGAAGCAGACATGGATAGTTTTTGCTGATTTGGCATTTGAACCAGACATTGGCTTTTTTTGTTGGTGTGGACCTCGAAACCATGAGCGGAGAATTAGAGTATGAGTCGCACCATTGTGAATCTTGTGTCGAGGTGAAGCAAGTTCATGAAAACGCATTGGACTTGTTTGATGCCCAAGAGAGATAGTTGGATAGTTTACTCTTGTGTGCACTTTATGAAGGACAATTAAGAAAATTGGAGTTTCTATATGCATTATAAGTGGGTAATTTTTGAATCGACATGGCTCTCTATATATTCGTGGAACATACAGAAGCAGCGACATGACGTGGTATTCCACAGCCAGCTCTCTTTGCCTCTCAATATTGATTTGTTCGTATTAGGAAGACCACCACCTCCTTCATCAAAACAAATGGGTTGTGGACAAATGTTGTGATATGTTTGCAATGACTTAATCCCTGACGTCTCCCTTTGTTCATCTTTGGGACATGCCCCCCTAGAACATTGTACAGTAGTGCTAGGTACCCGCCACTACCGGATCTATGGTAATGTAAGGTTGTTCTTCTCCTTCTAGTCTCATGTGAGAACGCATGGGCAATCCCATGTCAAATCCACCTCATGAGCATCTTGTAGATTCTCAAATTCCCTCTTTCTTGATGATTTTCTCTTCAAATCTTATATGCAATACTCACCATATATTATAGAACATTTGGTCAAACTATCATCAGATTAGAGTCGTTTGATGATCAGTTTGAGTTTGAGCTATATTTAGGCTATTTTTCATGTTGGGGGTGAAAGACTTGAAGTTCCAAAAATAGGGCCAATAGTTCTCTAAGACAACAGGATTTTGTCTAGAATTTGATCAGAAGTTTAGAAACACGCCTTAAGTTCCAAGAAGAAGACAGGGACAACAAATCTGAAGTCAATTCAAAAATTCCAACATGGTTTGTCCATCGCTGTTTCTGATTCGTATATCTCAAATTTTGCTTTCGTTCTTTTTTCATGTTTTGCTATGTTTCTAAGCTTCCCTATGTTCAAGTTGACAGTATGACTAATTTGTGCCCTGCTATATAATTATGAATTTCTAGCTTTAGTTTTTTTTCATATAATTTGGTTGCACGGGCTACAAGAATTCGCTACAAGAAAGTACAGTACATACACATTCCTGTTACGGTCAAGTTTAATTGCTTAGGGTCTTTTCTTTATATATAATGGTCTCTTACTAAGAATACACCCGTGTGATTGTTCACGCACGCGTGCACGCGCACACATTAATGGCTATCAATTCAATCATATATTATAGAACGCCCCCCATATGACTATCAATCGATGTGCCTAGAGTCCTGTACTGTTGCCATGGTCGTATGCATGGTAGATTTGATCTAAACGACTAGCGCTAGCGATTTCATAAAGTGGACACATTGATTCCTTCATGTTTTTTTTGCTTACAATGCAGAGTCTACATTTCATAGATGAATCTCCACTCTGTATGTGATGATGTGTCATGTGTGCTCTCCTGTAGTACTTAAAACGTGACATAACATAACCCATGCCATGAGTACCTACTAGCTAGTGTGAAGAGTTGAGCACAAGTCTTATGCCCCCTTTGGATCACAGGTGAAACACATGAAAAAAAAAGAAGAAATCATTTATATGGTTTCGTTGACGTCATCAGTCGTTTGGGAACGGAGAAACACCACGGGAAAGATTCCAGATGAATGAATGGATCGGCATCTCATAACGACGTAGAAAACAACAGCATGGAGTTCGAGCTCTTGTTTGTGTGGAAGTCCGAGACATCAAAGGATTAAAGGCTCGGCGTTCGCTTTCCTCTCCTTTTCTATCCTGCGAAGACAAATTTCTATAAATCTTTACCGGTTCACCGGTTCGGCAAAGGGGGCCCTAAAAGGTGTAAGGTACCTATGGTGACGAATACGGAGTACGGAATAAGACACCCTCACAAAAAGTTTGTTGAGTCAAGTTCCAGTTTGTTGTTTGTGAAAAAGAAATAGAACCTAGAGGAGTACAGTAATCAGTACTATACCGGCGGCTTGTTCTTATTTTCAGTAATCAGGACAGTAGCTACCAGTACAAAACTGGAAGAGAGACGGGGGGAGTACGCAAACCACAACTGGAGCTCGTTCCAAATTTCGAGCGTGCGGAGTCCTCTACTATAGTCGTCCTAGGAATCGCGAGCGCGTGTAGCACGTGACGGCGCCTTCCTTTGTCCCGGCAAAAAAAAAAAAAAAAAAAAAACTGTACGTATATGCCCCACGGGCTGAAGAGATCTGTGGTGCAGCAGCGCAGTGCGCAGAGCAGGGCAGGCAGGAAGCCGCCGCGGCCCGCGGGACGCGACGCCTGCCTGACGCCAGGGTCCGCCAGGCGCCAGCCCAAGGCCAACGAGTTCACGCACGCGTGCCCCACCGTGCGGGTGCAATGGTGGGCCCCGCGGGCACCTCACGCCGTCACCGCTGACGCCGTCCGCGGCTCCGGAGGGCCCCCGGAACAACGCCGCCGGCAGCCGAATCATGGGGCGCCACGTCACCCCCTTCCGTGCCGGCTAAATATCGGGCGCCCCCGATTCCCTTCGCCTTCGGGGAGGGCGGACACGTGGCCAGGCCTTGTTGACTTTTGAGCCGGTACAGTAACGCCCTGTATACTACAGCACGGAGTATACTCCGCCCGGTCCCCCTACCCTACGTGTGGGGCCGCGGCGGGCCCGCGGGCAATGAGGAAGGCGGTGTTGTAAAACTCTATATTTCGACTAGGATATGTATAGAATATTTTCAGAAGATAGAGTCCTAGTCCGTATATGGGCAACTTTACCAAACGTAGAGTCCTACTAGTAGTAGGAACTACTCTGTATATATTGATAGGGAGACCCTCATTGTAATTACCGGTTGATTATTGCAATAAAGAATTAGAAGTCTCCACATATTTGTCTTCTTCTGTGTATTTTACTATTTTGCTCGTGATCGACATGCTGAACTCGCCGACAACATAGTTATACAACTCGTTATCAGCACTGCTCTGCCCACAAAGTCGACGTTTGTTGACGGTTGAAGTTCTGGACCCGGCGACTTCCAGAAGCGGACACCAGAAGGAACACGCCGGCATCGACTACGCTGTTGGTAGGATTCAGCATCTCGATCTACACGGCATCTCGATCTGCACTGCATCGAAAACTTTCAGCATCACGCGAATCAGCTTCATCAATCAAAAAGGTACACAAATCGTGTGATGGAATCGCTCTGATTAGTTGCAGTCGGAGATCTTGTTTTTTTCTTTCCCCCATGAATCATCTGGCCCTGGTTTTTCTAAACCAGGATTTTTTTTGCAAAGATTCATAAAAAAAGAATCTGTAGAAAGAGGATAGATCAAGAACACAACGCACAACCCAAATTAACCCTAACCTAGATTTGGTGATTTGAAATCACCGGGTGCCACTGGATGGCTGCAGCTGTGTCTTCATCAGTAGAGCTTCAGGAAGGAGAGGGCACCTTCACCGCGCACCAGGAAGATGAGCACACCAGGAAGGCGCAAGAACTGCCGCCATGATGCCCGGCCTGCTGCCGTGCTGCTCACCAGGAGGGGGCTCGCCGTAGTGACCTCATCCCATCGCCGAGTAGTCTGCCAGGAAGGCGCCGCCATACCATGAACGAGATGGGAAGGAGATAAGGTGGGTGCTGCTATCGTACAGGAGATGGGAGAGGCGAAAAAAAGGTGGCGGCGCAATAGGGATCTCGTATGGGATATCTAGGGTAGCAAACGGGCTGGGCTGTGGTACAGAACGGTATTGGGCCAGATTAGCCCATAATTAGAAGCTCTAGTAGGCTTTTAATACCAAATAAAATTCTGAAAATTGATAAAAATCTGAAATTTCTGTGTTTTATTTCCTGTACATTATAGTATTGTGTTCTAGTATGTTATCTTTGCAGGATATCATTTTTTTAGAATCTAACCTGCAGTACCTTATTTATTTATTTATTTATTTATTTATTTTATTGCATATAGATTCATAATTCTGTAAATTATGTTTTGCAATTTAATATTCCCCTTATACCATAGTAACATGGTTTTAGGTTTTTATTTACCATTACTTATGCATCCTATTACTAGTTTACATGAAGTAAATTTTTGCACAATTGTTTAAATCTTGTAGATGTCTTCTGATCTCGTGAAGAGAGAGTTTGATGTGCTTACCCCGAATGGGAGTAACTACCTGTCTTGGTCACTTGATGCCGAAATTCTCCTGACTGGGAAAAATCTCTTGAAGACGATTAAACCCAAATCAGGAGAATCTCCATCAGACATGGAGAATGCTCAAGCATTGCATTTTATAAGGCATCACTTAAGTACCACCCTGAAGAATGAGTACATGACCGAGAGAAATCCCAAGGTCTTGTGGGACTCACTGCATGAGCGCTTTGAGAAGATTGAATCTGTCTTATTGCCTAAGGTGGAGCGTGAATGGCAGAACCTTCGCTTCCAAGACTACAAGACCGTTGAGGATTATAATACCGCACTTTATGGGATCGTCACACGCATGAAGCTATGTGGACGTAATTTTGAAGATAAAGATCTCATAAATAAAACCCTGTCAACCTTCCACCCCAAACTCACTTATGTGAGTCGCCAGTACAAAAAGGACAATTATAAGACATATGTCGCCCTGAGTAATGCCTTACAGCAAGATCAGGGAGAAGATGAGACAATCTTGCAGAATCACTTGTCTCGCCCTACTGGCACTGTGGCAGCGTCTGAAACACATGCTACATCATTCAAGGAGAATGATAAGAAGGGGAAAGGTGTTCAAAAGGCGCCATGGAAGGGTAAAGGCAAGAAATTCAAGAAGAATAAGATGCAAAAGTCTAAGAAGACGCTTTCAGGGGGAGAGTACGGTAAACAGGATCAGGATTGTTACAGATGTGGCATGAGGGGCCATTGGTCTCGCATTTGCCGCACTCCCAAACACATCGTGGACTTGTATCAAGAACTTCATGGCCACAAGAAGAAGAAACAAGCTCAGCATGAAGCTCATTTTATGGATAGCGAGAAGCTAGAGATGGGGAAAGCTCTAAAAACACCAGAAGATATCAACAAGGATCTGGAAGAAACAAACAAGAATTCTGGAGATATAAATCTTGATGATGACCTCATGGATGAGGACGATCTCCTTAGTGATGAAGACGTGCATGGGGATACTAAGTAGTTCTCCAAATTATTATAAACTATCTACAGTAATAGTTTTTTTTGTAATAGTGATACACTAAGTTTTAAATTCCTGTAATGAATTTAATGGTTTAAAGTAATCTCTAGTAGAGAATATTATTATTATTTAATTATGCTACCGTACTAGTCTATTTTTTTTCTCTACCTTTAATTATTGTATTTGCTATATACGTAATTATATGCATTGCTTTATTATAGAACGTGAAGTACAATGGCTATGGGTGAGGAAATATGTCTTATTGACAGTTGCACAACTGGAACAGTTCTTAGGGATACTCGTTACTTCCAAACACTTAGAAAGCATGAAGGAAGTATAACAACTGTCATAGGAAATGATAATAAAATTGTCGGCACTGGTAGAGCCACAATTATTCTACCGAATGGAACAACTTTAGTAATCAATGAAGCATTACTTTATCCAGATTCAACTAGAACGTTGCTAAGCTTCAAAGATATTCGTGCTAATGGTTTTCACGTAGAAACAAATGATGATGATGGTGAAGAACGCCTCATTATGACTAGAAAGCACGGCGATCAAAAGACTGTTGCAGAAAGTTTCCCATCCATTAGAGAAAGCTTATACTACACGTATGCTAAACCACAAAATAATATTGCTGTGTTCAAAACAATTTTTAGCAACCAAGAGTCATATAGAATATGGCATGACAGACTTGGACATCCTGGACTCAATATGATGCAGCGAATCGTGAAGGATTCAAATGGTCATAATTTAATAACTAAAGATTTTCCAAATCAAGAAGATTTTTTGTGCATCGCATGTGCAAAAGGAAAACTAATAACAAGACCCTCAAAACTAAAAATTCAATCAGAATCAATGTCATTCCTAGAACGAATTCAGGGTGATATATGCGGACCAATTAGTCCCCTGTCAGGGCCTTTTCGGTATTTTATGGTTTTAATAGACGCTTCCTCGAAGTGGAGTCATGTATGTCTATTATCTACTAGAAACCACGCATTTGCACGTTTAATGTCTCAAATCATACAATTGAAAAATAATTTCCCAGATAATCGAATTAAATCCATTAGAATGGATAATGCGGGAGAATTTACCTCGAAGGTATTTAATGATTATTGTATGACAATGGGAATTAAAGTGGAACACTCTGTACAACACGTGCATACACAAAATGGTCTAGCAGAATCATTAATAAAGAGGATCAAGTTAATAGCGCGACCATTATTACAGAACTGCTTATTGCCCAAATCCTGTTGGGGGCACGCTGTGCTACATGCAGCAGCACTAATTCAATTGAGACCATCTGCTACAAATAAAGAATCACCATTAGCAAGAGTACGTGGTATAATGCCAAATATTTCTCATTTACGGAGATTTGGATGTGCTGTATACGTGCCAATCCCGCCACCTCAGCGAACTACGATGGGTGCTCAACGAAAACTTGGAGTTTACGTAGGGTACGAAAGCCCATCGATAATCAAATATTTAGAGCCCTCCACTGGAGATTTGCATACGGCTCGGTTCGCTGACTGTATTTTTAATGAAGATCATTTTCCGGCATTAGGGGGAGGAAAGTACCTGTCCAGGGACGAATGCCGCGAAATAAATTGGGAAACTACAGGAATCCATGGAATGGATCCACGTACTAGTGAAACTGAATTAGAAGTTCAGAATATTTTACATTTACAAAGAATTGCTAATGAACTGCCAGAGGCTTTCACCAACACTAAAGAGATTATTAAATCTCATATACCAGCAGTAAACGCACCGGAAAGAATAGAAATCCCATTTGAAGAGGATAATTTAAAGGAATTCCGAACTCTTACCTCAAGAACAACGAATGCCAGAAAGAGGGGGAGTGAACCAGTTGCAAGGGTACAGAAAAAACCCAGAGTACAAGCTAAAGCTAAAGCTTCTAGGAGACGTCCTATGGAGAAAGCACCTATGCAAACTACTCATGAGAAAAATATTGAAGGTGAAAGTCAACCTCCTGGAGTAGATGTACGTGAAGTACAAACTCAAAGTGAGAATGCGCGCATGATAGAAACTCACGTTGAGAGACCGGAAATTCCAGATCTTAACATACCCACAAGTGATGATCTAGAATTTGAAAGAATAGAAGAAAACTCAACAAATTATGTTGAGACGGGAGTAGTATATGATAGAAAAATAATAAATGTCGACATATACTTTGCCGAACAGATTGCACAAATCATTGACTTGGAACCAGAACCAAAATCAATGATAGAATGCAAGAAGCGTTCTGATTGGCCAAAATGGAAAGAAGCAATCTGTGCGGAATTAAACTCGCTTAAGAAACGACAAGTGTTTGGTTCTGTAGACCTTACGCCTGAAGGTATCTACCCTGTAGGACATAAATGGGTATTTGTCCGAAAAAGAAATGAGAAAAATGAAGTGGTCAGATACAAGGCGAGGCTAGTAGCTCAAGGTTTCACGCAGAGACCAGGAATAGACTACGAAGAAACTTACTCTCCCGTAATGGATGGAATCACTTTCCGGTACTTAATTGCAATGGCGATTAATTTAAATTTGCAGATAAGACTAATGGATGTTGTGACTGCATATTTATATGGGTCGTTAGATACAGAAATCTATATGAAAGTCCCTGAAGGAATTAAAGTCCCAAATGAAGAAGAACGCAGTATTTATAGTGTTAAACTACAGAAATCACTATATGGTTTAAAGCAATCTGGCAGAATGTGGTATAACAGGCTTAGTAATTTTTTATTGGATAAAGGATTCTTGAAGAATGACGATTGTCCTTGTGTTTTTATTAAAAAATCAGAAAATGGTTATTGTATAATTTCTGTATATGTTGATGATCTGAATATTATTGGCACTACACAAGACATCGAGGAAGCTAGCTCTTATCTAAAAACTGAGTTTGAAATGAAGGATTTAGGTAAGACTACATATTGTTTAGGCTTACTGCTTGAACATACTCCGGAAGGGATATTAATGCATCAGTCAAACTATACTCGGAAAGTATTAGAAAGATTTAACATGAAGGATGCGTACCCACTTAGAACTCCAATGGTCGTGAGGTCACTTGATGTAGAAAAGGATCCATTTAGACCAAAAGAGGAGGATGAGAAATTATTAGGACCTGAATATCCTTATCTTAGTGCTATTGGAGCATTAATGTACCTTGCAAATGGTACTAGACCTGATATTGCCTTCGCTGTTAATTTATTAGCAAGGTTTAGCTGAGCTCCAACCAAACATCATTGGAATAGCGTTAAACATATCCTCAGATACCTTAGAGGAACTGAAGACCTCGGATTATTTTTCAAGAAAAATGAAGATATGACCATAGTAGGTTATACTGATGCTGGGTACTTATCTGATCCACATAAAGCAATCTCGCAGACTGGATATGTGTTTCTATTTGGTGGAACTGTAATTTCTTGGAAATCAACGAAGCAGTCTATCGTTGCTACATCAACAAATTACTCTGAAATAATAGCATTATTTGAAGCAACCAAGGAGTGCACTTGGCTTAGGAGAATGTCAAGTCACGTACTGAATACGTGTGGAATGAAAATTGCTCCTTCCCCTACAATTATTTATGAAGATAACAATGCTTGTATTGCACAAATACAATCAGGATATATAAAGTCAAATGTGACGAAACATATTTCACCTAAGTTCTTCTCAACTCATGAATTACAGAAGAATGGAGAAATTATGGTGACTCATATAAGGTCTTGTGATAATCTAGCAGATATGTTCACTAAAGCGTTGCCCGCAAGCTCTTTTGAAAAGTGCAGACATGGCATAGGTATGAGGAGACTTAGAGAAGTGTATAGAACAGGGGGAGAACGTCCCTAAATATACCACAATCTTGATAATCAATTATCTAGAAGATAATGATAAAATTAATCATTGAAGATTAAACATTGTACTCTTTTTCCCTTAATAAGGTTTTATCTGAAGTTTTCTTATATAAAGGTTTTAACGAGGCAATGTATGCAATATAAGTAACGGTAGTATGTGCTCTTTTCTCTATTTTTCCCACTGAGTTTTTAAGAGTTTTTAGTGAGACATACATATCGTGGTAAAGAGCCCAAGGGGGAGTGTTGTAAAACTCTATATTTGGACTAGAATATGTATAGAATATTTTCAGAAGATAGAGTCCTAGTCCGTATATGGGCAACTTTACCAAACGTAGAGTCCTACTAGTAGTAGGAACTACTCTGTATATATTGATAGGGAGACCCTCATTGTAATTACCGGTTGATTATTGCAATAAAGAATTAGAAGTCTCCACATATTTGTCTTCTGTGTATTTTTCTATTTTGCTCGTGATCGACTCGCTGAACTCGCCGACAACGTAGTTATACAACAACTACTATCTGCTTTATAGTTTTGTTTCTTTTGTTCTCCTATTTTTCGCTCAATTCATCACTCTGGTCGACCGGTCCTCATCGAATCCAAACGATGTGCAAAAGGCTTATCTATTTTCTTTTTTGCTTTTTATGTTTGGTTTCTCTCTCTCTCTCTTTTGTATTCACTCACTCCTCTGGTCCTAATCATACCGGAACAATTTCCAAAGAACTTCTTTCGATGTGTTTCTACTTTTTTTTTTCTTTTTCTTTTTGGGTTCCCTCTTCAGGTTCCCCCTAATCCTATCCGAACATTTTTCAAAGCGCATCTATCTATCGTAGGATCTACGTACGTATCTATTGTTCCAACCTGACGTCGAGTATGCCGCCGGTATCGAAAAAGGCGTAGTACACGCGAGTTGACGAACGAACGATTCCCTGCGTCTGCGGCGTACCTGAGTTGACGAACGCCCGTTGTCATTTGGCTCCGGCGCCTTATCTCGTGCGCTCTGAAGAGATACGCATACGCATATCGCATACGGCCCCATCTAGTATCGTATGCAATAAAAGGCAAGTCACTGACACCGTGTCCGTAACCATATACTAGTATCGTATAAATAGGATATTATTCTATCTGGTACCAGTGCGGTGCGCCGGTGCGTCCTCCAGCACGCATGCATCGCACATTCGCGCTAGGCTAGCGGCCGTCCGTTGCAGCCAAGTGCCCGTCGTCGGTCGGCGCACGCGACGGCGGGCTGGTGGGTGTGGGTCGCGTCGGCGTCGCGGCACATCCCTACCGTCGCGACCCACCCACGCAGCTCCTCCTCCTCCTATACCAGATAGAAAAAGGAGTGCAGGCGCAGAGGCGTCCCCCGCCACAGTTGTTCGGTCAGTTCAGTTGCCACCCGCCGCCGCCCACACGGCCACGCTACGCTAGAGTAGCCGAAGAAGCCCCCGACCCCGACGGAGGAAACGGGAGCAAACAGTTCGCTCGCACCAGACCCACCTCACCACCCCACCGCGGAGTGCGCAACGGCACTGCAGCAGCAGCCCCAGGCGCCGCATTACACACAGTCACGCACGCACACACACCACCTGACCACCACACCGCGCCACAGGCACAGCGGCCGAGGAGAGCCGGCCGGGAGCGGCGACAGCCCCGCACTCGGGTCCCCGCGCGAGCGGCGAGCGATGGGGTCCGGCGTGTCGTCGAGCATGGCGCTGGCGCTGGCGGGCTTCTGCTTCAGCGTCCTCTTCATCGTCTTCGTCTGCACGCGCCTCGCCTGCGCGCTGCTCCGCCGCCGCGGGGCCCGCTCCCGCCGCGCCGCCGCCGCCGCGCTCCCGCAGTACGCGCACCACCACCACGGCTACGCCGACCCGGACCCTTTCCCGTTCCGCGTCGCCCGCCGCGGCCACCACCATCACGCCACCGCCGCGCTGGCGGCGGGGGCCTCTCCCGGCCTCGATCCCGCCGCCGTCGCCGCATTCCCCACCCGCGCCTACAGCGCCGCGGCACAAGCCCCCGACGTCTCCGACGACGATTCCCAGTAAGTCCCTTCCTCCCTGCTCCGCTCCTTCCCTTCACTTCGGTCGATGGTTCCACTGTGCCGATCGCGATTCGCCCACCACCCTCCCCTCCCAGTCCCACGCTCTGGGTCGGCCGGCGGGCGGCGATTCCAATCTGTGCCCGCACGCCACCGCCCCACTGTCGCGTCGCGTCCCGTGCAACGCAAGCTTCGAATCCTACCCAAGTTACCCAACCCAACCCACCGCGCTCCTGCTTTCGCGTGCGCTTCGGTGGAGTGGAGTTGCCGTTGCAGGGGGCACAGCAAGTCGAAGGAAGCCTGTTAGGCTGTGTTACTGCCTGCCGGCGCGCGGCGGGCTAGTTCACCAATCGCCACTAACGAGCAGTGACTGCGAGGAAGAGGGGATTGCAGTCATCATAGGCTTAGCCTCGCAGCGGAGCCGTCGTTACCCGATCGCGCACGTTTCTGCCGCCAGGATTCGTTGGTGGTTTGTGGATCGGGATGCCGCAACTAGCGTAGCTGCGTGGGGGGAAGGAGAAGGAGAAGGATGGCCGGGTCCACCGCCGGGATCTATTCTGGGGTGTAAGGAAAGAAGGAAGGAAGGAATGAATCCAGATTGGGAATTGGAGTGCCCTGGTTCATCTCCGTGTCACTGTCAGTGCTTCGTTGGGTTCTTCTGGACATCGTTGTCCTGTTCTTTTGGTGTTCTCTCGTAGAGTACTGGTCTACTAGAGGATAATCAGTAATGTGTGAGCTCTTGCTATTCTGGGTGCGACCGATGCTAGGTTCTTATTGTAGCTGCTTTGAATGAAAAGTTGGTTAGAGACTGTACATGGTGGTAGTATAGGCTAATTCCAGTTCTACAGGGTCCTCGTCATATGCAAGTGATGCGGACACCTCGAGCTAATTTCATAATTGAATGTTGTGGAAAGGAACTTATGGAGAAATTATGATTAAACCGTACTTGACGTCATCTAATACCCAGAGCATATTGCCTCAATCTTGCCCTTTGCCCTTATGTTTCTGGAAAATCATAAAGCCCTTTTGCCAAGCCTGTGTTTGCTTAATGTTACTTTGACATCATGTTGCCAAGCCTGTGATTGCTTAGTGTTACTGAGAAATCATAAAGCCCTTTTCCATGCCTGTTATTGCTTGTCGTTACCGACAGATCATGAAGCCCTTTGACAAGCATGTGTGTTGATTAGTGTTACTGAGAAATCATAAAGCCCTTTTCCATGCCTGTTATTGCTTAGCGTTACCGACAGATCATGAAGCCCTTTGACAAGCCTGTGTGTTGATTAGTGTTACTGAGAAATCATAAAGCCCTTTGCCATGCCTGTTCTTGCTTAGTGAGTTAGTGTTATTGAGAAATCATGAAGCACCACCCCAGTAGGAGGCGGCCTTTTGGTACCGCAAAGGTTGCCATTGAGGAATTTATTACATTTTCAGTACCATAGAAGTTGTTTTTGAGGAATAGTACCATATTAGTTGTCCTTGAAGATTTCGGTGCCTTGTCCTTGAGGATTTTGGTGCCTACATAGAGAAAATGGTGCAATTGT
>CM019826.1:161138500-161204036 GCA_009763385.1 Coix lacryma-jobi var. lacryma-jobi
CTCATGTAAGCCGAAAGCGATGCCATCGGAAACCTAGATCGGAAACTCCTCCACAGGTCACCACCAACACAGATATCGCCGGACCTAATCATTAATGGGCAGATGTCGAGAACGTCCGGCGTTCCCGCATCCGCGCCCTGTTCAAGATGCAACATTCGAACTTAAGTTCCAAATCTTACACAAGGTCCAAAGAACAAACTACCATCGCATTAAAAATGGGCCCTAGAAAAAGTCATTCGTCTACCGCTGCGTCTTGAGAAGCATTCGCGTCGCGGGAAGCAGCGGCGGCCGAGCTCTCAGGGGCTCCATCATTAGGGGGGCGGACTCGCCTCGTCGTCTGGCTCGGCCTCGCGCGCTCGTTTTTCGGAAATATAATCCGAAAACACCTGCCGAATGTGCGCCTTCTCCTCCGCAGTCTGCGTAGAGGAGCCAAATCTCAGAAGAGGCAACACTTAAACCTCAGGACGCTGCAGAAAGAGCGATAGTCGACGGAGAAGTCAAGCGAAATCTCAAGTGGTTGGTAGAAAATACCTTCCCGCGAGCCACTGCGGATTGCATGAGTGACATATCATTCCCGCCAGCCAGCCAGAACTCGTCAAAAAATCTTTTCCCTAAGACTTTCGCCGCTTCGGGGGTGCGCCAATAGTAGTCAACTTCCTTGACCGAAAGCTCGGCGATATGGGAGCAGCCAGCGTCCACAAGACTATGGCCGATCGCCTTGATGCCGGTAACGACGGCGTAGTCTCGGCCAAGGGCCATGTGTCCCTCCAACGACTCCATCTCGGAGCGAATCCAGCCAACGAGGCTATCGACGTTGCGTTCTGAGGGAGCATCCGCCTCAACGCCGATGCTGCGAAGGCATTCGCGGAAGCGAGCCGCGGCCTCTTCAGCAGAAGTTAAAAGAAGATTTTCCCTTTCGGCTTGGCCGGCCCGTAGTTGCGAAAGCTCTTTCTTGAGATTTTCAACCTCTCTCTGACTTGCTTTCCTTGAGGTGCGCTCGGCGTCAGCCCTCTTGGTTTGCTGCTCAACGTCGGTGGTGAGTCTTTTCACTTGTGCATCGAAATTCTTCACTTGGGTATCTAGCTCTTGCTTCTCGCACTCGAGTTTGTGAGTATAGAGGTCCCTTTGGTTGATCTGGCTGCGAGCGACAACAGCGGCCTGCGAATAACAGTAAAACGCAATCAAAAACTCTGAAAAGAGATCAAGAAGAAAACGACGAAAGTTCAAAACTTACGCTCGCCAGATGAAAGGACAACGCATCGTCGAGTTTCAAGCTGCTCACTTTCAGGAGATCTCTCTCCATCTCCGGTGCAACGAATGCTTTCTGCGAGAACTCCACAAATTTGGTGGCCTCCTCGCTGCTGCCGGGAAGGATTCCGGCTCGGCGATAGTCAAGCCGGCAAGCGAGTTGGGCATCCGAGGTCGCACCTAAAGAACGAGCAATGCGATAAGATCCCTCTTTCGCCTCGTCAGTATCATTTGACGAGCTCAAGCCAGTATAAAAGCATGGGTTCTCGTAGTCCGATGGCGCCCCGTCGAGAACCAGCCGACCAAAGCCCAAAAGTTGCCCTTCCACCATCTCCTGTGTCAGTCGAATGCAATGTGGCGAAAGGTGTAGCTTACCTTTGTCAACGGCGGCAGGGGCAGGCATCTTCAAGGACGCACTCTGCTTTTCGCCAGCAGTGGCTTTTTCGCCCGCCGCCGGCGCAGGCGCATCCGGCCGCGGAGTTTTCGCCTTTTTCGCCGGACGCTCCGTGGTTTCGGTCGGGCCGGAGGGCCTCCGAGCCCCGACCTTCGCGAAGGTTGGCATGTCGGCGACTGAGGCATCGTCGTCAAACGCCGCGCGCGAAAGCGGCACATTTGGCTTCTTCGGAGCCATACCCTCAGCGTGCGATGCACTCTGTAAAAAGACGTAAAACGTAAAAAATGCATATAGTCATTAAGAGAATTGATCGAAAGGTTCCAAAACGTTAACAAGATGCGAAAGCCGAATTCAAATGCACGCAGGGCGAAGCCCAAGCGGAAGCGAAAGGCAAAGAAACTAACCACCCTCGGATGATCGAAAGGATCAACGTCGGGGATCGACACTAGCGCTCTCCCTCGGCTCTTAAGCATCGGTTTGGCGATCAATCGCCCGATGCGAATTTCACCGACTTCGGTGCTCTTTCGCCGGGGGACCATGCCGCTCCGCCCACCACGCCGAGCCACGCTTTTCCCTTTAGCCTTCGACCTTTCAGCCTCCTCCTTGCCTTCGTCAACTAGAGGCCTCTCAGCGTAATCGACACCCATAGCGTCGAAAGCTCGGTTCAGGCGGCGACTCCGGCCAAGGTTGCCGAGTTGGAACTCGCTTTCCTTGCGCAAGTACGGCCCGCAAACCTTCCTGGCCTCCTTTTCGATATATTTCACATAGATTTCATCATCATCGAAATCCGCAGGCCTCTCAAGCAGTAGCGTGGGGCCCCAATAACCATCCTTCTCCAAAAAGCCTTCGAATGAAGTTGCGCTGCAGAGCGGATTCATCCCGATGGCCATCCATTCTTCAACCAAATCCCGGCTGATCTGAAACCGCGCAGTGAGCGCGAAAGCATCCCCACTTCGAATGGCTTCCGGGTCCTTTAAAATGACAGGCGGAAGGTGCCTCCTAGGGCATTTCTCCAAGACCGATACAAGCGGAGAACCCTTCTTCGCCCCTTTACTTAGTTCGGTAGCAACGGCTTCGTCCGAGCACACGCGATAGTAGAACCAAAAGCGTTTCCAGTCCACCCATTTGTTCCGATATGTGAGCGAAATGGAAACACTTCCCCGTGTTTTCCGTGGAACGAAATTGATACACCCAATCTCGTTGGGTAGCTCACATCCAAGAAAGGGATCATTCACTTTCGTCGGGCGACGGTGGATGTCGTAGAATCGCACGAAAACGTCAGCCCGAGGGGTGCAATCTAGCATCTTCATTGCATGTGCGAAAACACTGAGCCTGGCAAACGCATTCGGCGTGAGCTGATGAAGCTGTATTTCGAACCCCGATAGAACATCCGAGACGAATTCTTCGAGAGGAAAATCAAGACCAGCTACAAAGTAGTCGCGAAAGACAACGGCTTCGTTATGATGTGGAATAGGCACTTCCTCGTCTCCAGGGACACGGCAATTCGCAAGATGATCTCTCCTTAAAGGCCCTTTTTCGGCCATTGTTTGCAAGCTGGCAGCCGTCATTCGCGATACGCCGAGATAAAAAGAACAATCCGTCGAGACCGAAACCAAACCGGAGTCCCCATTGTTAGACACGCTCCCGCTGTGCTCTGGAACTCGCGGAGCAACCCCCGATCCGATGGACACTTCCGCGCTAAGTTCGCGGCGGGAGGACTCGGTATCACCCGTACTTTCGCTAGACGAGCTCGAGGTCGACGTCGAGCTGGAAGACGCCATCTAACAGGGCGCGAAAGACAAATAAACAAACTATGCAAGCGAGGAGAAGAAACGAAAAGGACAAAAATAGAAGCAAAATTAAGCAACCTTAAACAATCAATTTGCAGGACTTAAGTCTAAAGGAAATAAAGAGAAGGGAAGTGACATGCGTACCACGAACTATCGCTCAGCGAATGATGAGAAGCAAACAACAAACAGCTTTCGCCAAGGAGAGCGAATGACGTCAAGCGAATAGCGACAGGTTTCGCGAAAGAGGCGGCGAGTGAAGGGAGGCGTTGATTGACCAAGTGCCCCCCTCAACTGAAGCCTCAGCTTTTATATATACGATCAGACTCGACACGGTTTCCGAGGGAGACGAAGAGGCGCCCGGGCACAAGATTCGAAGCGTCGCAGAGGTTTTACATCATGACACACGGTTTTCGAGAAAGACGAAAAGACGTTTGCGACGCGACTTAAAATAAAAAAATAAATAATAATAATAATAAATATATATATATCTATATTCCAAAAAAAACCTCAGCTTCGGGACGAAACGAAGCTTTTTTGGGCGTGCGTAGGCGCCTAGCGAAAGGACACGGTCGAACTTCGCGAGCTGCAGATTCAACCGTAAGGGGCTATTGTTGGGGCGGCACCCAGACCGCAGGCGCCTCCGACCCGCATTTTACCGAAAGATGACGGTGCTTTCGTGCGGAAGGTACCATTCGCGCGAAAGCAAGCGCTTCCGACCCGAAATACCGAGCGACGACGGTCTCTAAGCGGAAGGCAACATTCGCGCGGTGGCGCGCCCTTCGGCTCGCTGGCCAAGTTAAGGCGTCGCCTTCGGGCGGAGGCGCAACATTTGCGCGATAGCGTGCCTTTCGGCCCGCGGATCAAGGGAAGGCAACGCCTTCGCGCGAAAGGGTGTTTTCGCGCGGTAGCGTGCCTTTCGGCTCGCGGCCGGGCGTACGACGGAGGCTTCGTGCGGAAGGGAGCATTCGTACGAAAGGAACCCAGCGTCTCCGGCGGGGGATTTCGTCTTTACGATTTTGTTTGTCCGTGAGTTTTCGCAGGTCGCCGGAAGCATGGGTCAGGGAGAGCGGGCCCACCGGTCGGGAAGAGAGCCGGGGGCGCTGGGCCCGCCAGAGGCCGAAGTGACAATGGTGCCCCCAGCGCCGGGAGGGAGCGCTGAACGACTACAAAGTAGTTGGATAGGGCATCTTTGTAATTATAGTAGAGTGATTGACAAGGGCAATCTTGTACTTTCACGTGGATCTAGTTCAATATAAAAAGCTCCCGACCTCCCCGCGGGAGGGGGGAGAACACTGTTCACTTGACTTGATTCCTTCTTTTACTGCGTTTACTTCCACTTTCGTTATGTGCATTCGCTCGTGCGACAACCCGCTGTTTCGGGGCTTTGGACCCGAAACAACAACTCCCTCCGTCCTATTATTAAGAGTGTCGTCTGTGAAGCGTGAATATGAGAAGGACACGGTTTTCTAATGACACTTTCAATGGGACGGAGGGAGTAATATATAGGAAATCTTGAGATTTGGCATGTGGTGTTAGATATTTTTTTCTTGACAAAATAAGCTCATATGGTACCTTTGTATTCCAAGCTATTCAAACTGTTGTGCTTCATGCTTTCTAGTTTATTATATTACTAACTTCATCTTTGTTTTGAACATATAATTTAGATAGGTCAAAGGAAATTGTGCTTGTAATTACAAAGAAGGCATTAACTTGTGAACACTGCAGCCTGTGAAGGTGGCTTTTTTTGTGAATATGTTCAGAAACTTTTAGTTGTGTGTGCTAATGAATGATGGCTAGAAGATGGTATGTCCTTATTTTGCTTGTGTAGTCAACTTTGAAGCAACAACCCACTATTGATTTTGTATTGCCTGGTTGCTAATTTTGTAAAGTTTAATATATGTTATTGTTCTACACTGAAAGTAAGTTTCTTCCTTGATTGTGATAATTGTTTAAACATATTATGGCCTTTGTTGATGCTGAAATATGATAGCTATTCTGGTGTTTTCACTAACATGTGTGGTTGTAATCCAAACGGCTACCACATCTTTTGTCTAACATTTGTAAGAACCAACCAAACAACAGCCACATAGATTTTGCCACATCTTAATCATTAACCAAACACTCTAAATTGCCACAAATTGCGGCTAGCCACAAGTGTGGTTTGTACCTAAGTTTAAGGGCCACCTTTGGCTGGCATCCAAACATGCCCATAGTAGGTCGACCCACTAGTCATATCAATAATCTTTTTCTTTAATTTATGAGTGTTGTATATATTTTTTTTAATAAATATAGCCATAACTTGTAAGATCATTTGGATTGGAAGTAACAGTGAGGAATATCATATTTCGGAAACAAAAATTGACAAAAATTAAAATCATAGTGTTGACACTCAAAAGTGTCATCGATAAGAATGAATTTAGAAGAAGTATTCGGCCTATAAGATTAGAGCTGAATTTGTCTTGTAGTTTTGAAAGGTCGGATTTTCTAAGTGGGCCTGGTCATGTTCTAAGCTGAATGAGCCTGATTGTTTAGACTGCCAACCAGTCCTGCTATGTCCGACCAGGTGATGCTGGTCGGAGGCCTTATAGTTATTATGAATATCGAGTCTGGCGCTAATACGTGGGTCTTTCTCTTGTGAAAGACGTTTTGTTAATCAATATGGGCCGATAAAGTCCACTAAACCGATCTGGTCAATCCAAGATTTGGCGAGATCAGGGTTACCTTATTATGTCCGGATTGGATTCTATATTTTGATAGAGTCCGGATAGGAAACTTGGAGATTGCATCTGGAGATGTTTTCTATTGGGATAAGACCAGCCCCCTCTATATATATGAGAGGATCATGGCCGATTGAAGTATCCAACACCAATCGATCAAAATCAATCTACTATCCTTTTTACCTTTTTTCCCCTCTACCTTGCTGTTCGGCGCATCTCCCGGCGAGATTCGACGGCGTTCTAGGCGGCCTTGCTGGTCCTAGAACAACCTCTACGTGTTTCTCCCCGACGGGTCTTTCCGGGAGGAGTTCTAGAGTTACCAACACAGGAACCCAAATCCCTAGATCGATCAAAACCGGTCTTTAGATCGATTTTCGTCGGTTTAGCCAAGGTCCCTGCTGTCCCAGGTTGAACCGCAACCTCTCCGGGCGTTCTAGCCCTGCTGGTGTGTGATTCGGATAACTTCCGACGTCAACACATAGTTCATTTGCAAACTTATTTAATTTGATGCATTGGTAGTAATCTTAATATATCAGTTGGCTTCAATCCATCCGTCTGCTGCCACTTTTGTTTCACTGATCGATGGAGTCGACTGATGCCAATATGCCATCATGCATGCATGCATCATGATCGTCCGTAGTTATGGTGCAACCAAACAAGCTAGCTAGGTTTAAAACGTCAATGAAGCGATGATATATGCCTGATCTACAAACGTAACCTATCTTGGATTTTTGATCTCTTTTGGGAACTTTTTGTTTGTGTGTGTTTGTTTTCTGTCCACCGTCCGTCCTTTTGTCTCGTGCATGATTAATTACATTACATGGAGCGAACCCAGGCCCACTTCCGTTTCCTGGCCGGTGCGTCAGCTACTGCATGTATTTAGTGCATTTTGCCAGACCTGTTGCATGCGTTTCAATTTAGTGGTTCCATCAGCAAAAATCATATTATATGTGACAAGCTTCTTAAACATGATTGGTCTTTTCTTCTCCTCACTTTGTTTCATTTTGTTTTGTTAGTTTATGGGTGCGTGGATATGTGTTGTGGCCTGCCTGCAATTTGTCCTCACCTATTTCGATTATTTTTCTTTTAACTAAAACCAACCTTATTCTTAAACCAACTAACTATCTGTTTTTCTTTTAACTAAAACTAACTATCAAATAATCCAAGGTACACAGTTAGGCCCTCCAGCAGCGTTTGGCTAAATTAGCTTAAACCATCGTCTACACGTGTTAACACTAAACTGTCGGCGTAGGTATAGTAGTTTAAGTTCTAAATGGTGAATTAAACAAAAAATTCGTTTAAACAGTCAAAGCAGCAGGGTTCAATATCTCGAGACGATGTGCATACCGTGTCCATTGTTTAAACAGTCAATATCTGCAGCAGGGTTTAAAAAAATGACACGTTTAAATGTGATCTAAATACGTTTAAATGCTAGTTGAGGCGTTTCAGTGATAGTCTTGGAGAGGTTGAATGGATACTTGGTATTTTTGTTGTTATTAAAATTTAATGTTTAATAGTCTTATATATCGTGTACTGTAATGACAGGTAATCATTTAACAAGATGGGAATCACATGTCTACTATCTGTGCTTTTTTGTTTGGTGATCTGTCTAATTATTGTCTATGACATATCGTGCAACTGTGTTAATGTCTTGATCACATTTAAAATTATACGGAGTCGCAAATTCAAATTATGTAAATTAATTAAACTTTGTGTAAGCTTGGTTACGTTCGGTCGGTGAACCCCCTGCTGCCTGTGGTGTGTTTCTCGCATGCTGGGTGTGCTAAGGGGTGTTGTAACTTTCCCCTTCTCTTATTAATATACATGTTGTTGCATGATCACGAAAAAAAATTATGAGTAGTATGGAACAATAGTGTTTGTATGCATACTTACTGTAGTGACAACCGTTTAAACCAAAGTTTTAACATTAAGAGCATCTCCAACAACTCTCTATTCTCACTTGTTATTCTTATAAATTTGGTAAAAGCACAAATATTCTTCTCCAACAACTCCCTAAATGAATTTGCTATCTTTTCTAACTTCCTACTCCTCTATGCCTCACGCGTAAATTTCCGCGCGCGGAGGTGAGGTTGCTATCCCGTGATTTCACCGTGGCGGGCTCGTGCGCGATGTTACCCCACCTCTCCTCGCGCAAAATCTTTTTCCCTCTTTTCCCCTCCTCACTCGCGGCAACACAGATCGGCCTAGGTGGGCCTAGTTTTTTTATTTTAGCAAGTTGGAATAGCAAATTGTTGGAGAGAGGTCTTTTTTTTACTTGCCAAATGAATTAGCAAGTTGCTAAAACTCATGATATACCAAGTCATTTTTTTCAACTTGTTGGAGATGCTCTTAACATATAGGAAAACAATTGTCCTCAAGTTGATCGTCTAAACCGACTAAACGCTACACAAAGAGCGGCCAACGGTCTTAACATTATTTGGCATATAGGTCCTCGAGTTGAGAGGAAGATGACAAGAAATTTTCCGTCTAAACCGACTATTACTAAGCGAAGGGTAACCGGGGCCGACCCCTTAACGTTGTCTAGCCTAAAGTTAAATACTGTCCTCCAGTTGAGAGGCAGATCACAGGCCCATCCATCGTAAGTCACGTACGTCATATGTACACCACTCGTACTGTTGTTTACGCGAAACTGAATACCGCGGTGGTTATCAGTCCTAGTACCGACTTATTCTCTCGGAAGAGCGACTCAAGTGGCGATGTCTCCCTTCCCTCTTCCGAACATGAATGGCGGTGGACGGCCAAACTCGCACACTACAGGGTACAGCGACTTTGCCGAGTGCTGGTAGCACTCGGTAAAGACTTTGCCGAGTGCTGCGCTCGACAAAGATTAGTCGACAAAGAAGCTGTCGGCAAAGGTTTCTTTGCCGAGTGCCAGAAATCGGACGCTCGGCAAAGCCTTTGCCGAGTGCCAAGTCAGCACTCGGCAAAGAAAACAACGACCGTCAACTTGACGTCTTCTTTGCCGAGTGCTGACGTGGCAGGCACTCGGCAAAGGATTTTTTTATTTTTTTTGAAAAATTCTTTTCCGAGTGCCGGCCACCTGACACTCGGCAAAGAAGGTTTCTTTGCCGAGTGCCACGTGGCCGGCACTCGGCAAAGAAAATCTGTTTATTTTTTTGAAAAAAAATCTTTGCTGAGAGCTGACTTTGCCGAGCTAGAGGTGGCGACCATCGCTTATTAGGCTTAAAAAAATTGTATCACAAATTACACATAATTTATATAATTAGTTATTTTTTAGGCTATATTTATTAATTTATAGATGTATTCGAACATATTCATATGATGAGTGAAAATTTTCTAGAGTAAGACGAGGCAATGGAATGGAGCCCTCAGAATCGTCGGCAAGAATTCCTGGCCGCGGAAAGGGACCGGCACCGATAACGAAGCAGAGAGAGAGTCTGGGCGCATGCATGCATGCATGCGATGCGAGATGGAACGAAGCACACAGAGGAGCTGCACCTGCACCTGCACCGTCGGGCGGGCACCGGCATCATCTAGCTCTCGCTCGCTAGCGACGGCGATAATGGCGCGGATTATTTGCGGTGCGCGCCGGTGCGGACTCGATCGCCGGAGTGCCGACGTGGTGGATCGGACCCGCGCGTCGCGATCGCCGCGCCACCGCCATCGCCATCGCACCGCACACTTGGATCGGCCCGGCTGACGGACAGTGATCGCTGAAAGCTGCTTTCCCTTTTCCTTTTCCCTTGGCCCCAATGACTCACCCCCCTTGCTTGCGTTTTTGACTCTTTCTTCTTCTTCGTTCCACCGCCGTGGAGTGGAGGCTTGTGTTGTGCGCCACACGTGATTCCATCTTCTGGTGCCATCTAACGTCCGGACTCCCTCCTAACCACAGACACACACACACACACATAAAAAAATTTGCTGCATTAGTTACTGAATTATTTTTTTCCCTAGCTTGGTTCTTGTTTGTGGTGCTCAGTTTTTTGGGGTTTCCTTTTTTGGTGTTGTGTGTGTTCTTTAGTTTTGTTAAAGGGACGAATGCAGTATGAAGACATATCTCTGCACCGAAACTAATTTTGATACGTAAACCTTGCCTACAGCTGAAGCACAATACCGTTAAATTCTAAAATATTCGCTCTCACGCGGAGTCTGGTGCAAGCACTAGAGTCTTACCGCCTGTGACCAAAAGGTCTCGGGTTTAAGTCGTGCTCTCCCCGCATTTATGCGAGGATAAGGCTTGCCATAAAATACCCTTCCCCGCCAGACCCAAATGCGAGGATAAAGCTCGCCACAAAATACCATTCCCCAGACCCAGAGCGGGAGCTCTCCGGCTCTGGGTACGCCCTTTCACGCGGAGTCGAATCGAAAACCTAAGATTCTACACTGTTCTTGTAACCATTAGACTAGGGACCCTTTCGTAAAATTAGAGATGTTTAACTAAGACAAATGAAAAAGATGTGCCGACAAAATTAAAGAACCCCAATTACCCAAATAAACCATGCTAGCTAGGCATTTATTTGGGAACTAACCAATTATTGGAGATGTTTTGCTCCGAGGAGGAGTGTGTGTTCTAGATTCACAAGCAATGAAAGAGATTTTTTTTCTCTACCTATTTCAGATCGAAATACGAGGGACGGCCCGTGGCGGCATGGATATGCAGCTTTAATTTGTTCGATTTTGTATTGCTTGGAAGCAAGAAACAGGGTGCCCCCTTTTTTTTCTCAGCCGATGAGCTAGGTTGCCTGCAAGTGGCGCATACGTTCGTCCAAGTGGTATAGCCGGTATCCATTCCCAGGAGATGTTCTAGAAGAACATGGAGGAACCTGTCCAGAAGTTGAGTTTTCTCCAACCAAAAAAAATTAAATAAAACGCAGACAGTAGTAGAGTCTCTTATCTTTTGTTGAATTGAATATCTAGGCTCCAACGAGTATATAGTATATAGCACAATCATTATTACCTTTTTAGGTGTACCATATTCATCATATGCGACTGCGCTAGGGGGATGGTGTCAAGCTAATTAGTGCAAATATTGTCAGCTTTCTAAATTGATGAATTAGGTTCTGAGAAAAGTGCAGAAAAGTTGGCTGAAACCACTACAGAACCGGCCGTTCCTGCCCTTACTTTGAACAAAATATATATTCACACATTCTATAATAACAATATATATATATATATATATATATATATATATATATCAAATATCATCTGCGTTGACTGCTTCACAACTCTGCAAATCGACTACTAGCAGGTAGGAGGTCGTCACATACTAGCTATACCTGCCTCGGTCTGCTACTCCCTGTTGACATGATCAGTTCAGAGATTATGATTTGTGGAGACTGACCCACCCCGCCGCCAGCTGATGGAATTTAGTAGGTATCTGCTGCTCCATTTCCGATTTTGATTGGAACTGAAAGCACTATCGCAACGCACTTTACCATCCCCGTGCCTTCCACAAATCCAAACGCATTGGTTGCGGCTGTCGATTGATAGTTACAACCATAATTTCTTTCGTGTTATTAAAAAAAATGCTTCCTTTCAAGCAAAAAAAAAAGTTCATCCCAGAGGAGACAGAAAATATTCGTGGCTACATTTAATTTAACATTTTTTATTTTCGAGGGAATAATGGCTGTTGCGTTTTATTAAAACGGCCGAATTATTTTGGATAGAAATTTAATGGAAAGAGAAAGTGTACCGGTATTTTTTAAAAAGGCCCAATAATGAAACTCGCTCTAAATGTGTTAAGTACTTCGGATTTAGCTGGACATGGCCCACGGCCGTAAGCTGGGCTCTTGGGCCGGACGGAAAATGTTTGGGCAGGCTTTGACACCAGCACAACAAAAGCCGAAGCCATATGGTATAGTCCTGGGCTTATAAAAGCCATATGCAACCTTTGGGCCTGTGTCCCATCGTTGCCCTGGTATATTACATGGCTGCTATTGTTTATTTTCGGATTGTAATCAGTTAAGAAGAATAAATAAATCTCCCTATATACTCCCTCCGTATAGGAAAAGAAGTCCTTTTGGACAAAATTTTAGTCAAACATTGGAAATATAAATCATGAATAACTTTTAAGTTATTGGATTTTAAAATATAAAAGCTATATGAATAGATTTGTATTGAGAATAGTTTTTATAAAAGTATACATATATCATTTTCTAATAAATATTTTTTTATAAAAACGATGAGTCAAAGTTATACTTTGGAGATCGTGTCGTTGTCCAAAACGACTTTCTTTTGCTATACGAAGGGAGTACCAGAGTGTTGTTTTACCTTTCGATGTTCATTCAACCACCGTCTCGGGAAAACAACCCACTGTCGGAACGGAAACAAGCAAGAAGCCGCACTAGGTCTTAGGGTTTGAGCCGCCGCCGCTGTCGCCGCCCCGTCGTCTCCATCTTCTTCACCGCTGGTCCCCCTCCCCCCTTCAGTATCTCGCCGGAGGTCGGAGGGAGTGGGGATCCATCGTTTTAATAATTTTTTCTAGTAGATTCAGTCCTCTAGAGTTAGAGTTTCTCCATGCTAAGATTCTTGGTATTGGGCGTCTATTTCCTCCTCCTTCTCGCGACGACAAGGAGGTTGGGTGGATCCGGTCTCTCTATGGTGGCTCTGTTGACGACGATAACTTCGACGTCAACATCTCCATCATCTCCATCGACAAGACAATATGGAGACTTTTGTTTTCGGGTTTCGACATCAAGACAGATATGATGTCGCCACCATAGAATAATTTTCTCCGAACTCTTCTTCGTTTTGTTGTGGTTGGATTTGACCATGATGAAGGACTAAGGAGAATACTTTTCAGATCAGTCTTCTTCATTCTTCGGTGGCAGAAAGAAGATGAATGAAAACACATGGAAGAAGTTTCTCAACTCCGCCTGTAGGAATGTTGGCCGTCCGTTGGCATCTGTTCTCAGGCCTAAAACAATTGTTGCCGAGTATTTACCTGTACGGTCATCTACACGAAGCGTCAAATATAGGTATGGACTTGAGAGTTAAAGCCATTTACAACGTGGGTACAATATAGATGAAATTTAATTTCTGGATATATGTTTTTTCAAGAGTACTTGTAACGTGATGATGTAACCAGATATAATCTAATATAATTCTTATTTGGTCTAAAAAAAAGAACCCACTGCCGAGCTTCCCCGCTATACATTGTGCTCCCATTCTCAGTCTCAACTGCTCCTGCACTCTCCTGTCCGTTCTTCTAGGAGGCCACGCCGTATCATTTCCTAGAAAAAAAATCTCAAGTTATATGGTCAATTGGTAAATTCCCTATACAATAATCTATAGATTTCTGTGGTAGTTTGTTAAAAAATGCACTAGTTGAATGCCAGTGTGTTGCCACTTTTGCCACATATAGAAGAAAATCTCATCAAACTTCACGGTACTTGGGGGTTTACAAAAATAGATTCAGTAACATCTGGTGTTTTCTGCAAAAAGATGCTTCCATTTGATTACTTACTAATCTGTTTAGATGCAGCAAGTAATACTTTGGGCTGTATATGCCACTACTATACCAATGCAACTATTATGCTGTGAATATATGATCCACTTCAAGAACTAACCTAAATTATGAAAGTAATATTAAGTGAGTATTACATGCACTAAACAAGGTGAAATGGAACAGTTTTGAATCGTTCCATAGAACCGGGATTGAGCCATCCAAGTGCTTATTAGTGTGTGGGTATCTCCATAGACCGTTCAGATCAGAACAGTTTTTAATCTTTAGACTGTCTTTGCTTTTGTATGGCGAGCTACTAAATACTACCACCATATCTTTGTAAAGTTCCCTGATTGGAATAACCGGCCCTAAGCGAGGGATCTGAGTTTTATTACACTACTCTAATTGAATATGACATGAGGATCAAGACAGGAAAGCAAGAAAAAGATGACCTGCAGCTCACTGACGGCGTATCTCTTATAGATGAGATGAGCACAACTATCCGGAAACCGTTCACAAGACGTATCCATGGTGATCGTGGAGCAGTTGACATAACTGTGTATCGCTTCTTGACGATGGAGTTGAGGCGACGGCGGTGGAAGCCGTCTCGTGGATGGTATCAGAATTCAGAAGTGCGGATCAATTTCAGTCTGTGTGTCAGCCGTTTCATGAGTGGGTTACATTACATGAAGAAATCAGGCTCTTTGATGACACCATCAGTGATGAGTCGCGTGGCTTAAGGAGGTCTGGTGTTGCAGTGGTGGTGGATACTTGGATGGATTTGGAGCTCAGGGTAGGTTCAGGTCCTCGTCACAGCAGCGACGACGATGCAGAAGCAGAACATTGCTGTACCTCCAAATCGACCAATCATCATGGATGATACACCAGCCAACTTGTAAAAGTCGAGTTTGCCACAATCTTGGTGAAGGGGACCTGGTCGACGTTGTCTATGTTATGTTGACATAATGGGACATCTATCGCCTCCTGCTTCCTCTGCAGGCTGCGCTCCCTAGCGTGCTCTGCTGCTGCTATATGATTATTATTAGAGGCAGGAGCGTGCTCAGCTCTATGTACAAATTAAAGTAACTATAAGGCCGATAACGAAGTTGCAGCACTTTGTAATTCAATTCCAATCCAAAAGCACACACCATGTAATAATTAATAGTGTCACAACTGAACATATATATCAGTCACACATAGTGCCAATCTGAAATCATATATAGCTGAAATCATGCAGTGCTGAATTGGGTTTATTTGTTTTCTTGGTTCTTATTTTCTATCTACTACGTACTAAAAAATGTGTTGCTGGAGAGCTAGGATCCCTCCTGTTGATAACTATAGCTAATGGTTCACAGCTAATTTCTGCATCCTGTAAAGGATGGCATCATCAGCTAAGTAGCGCAGGCTACGGTTAGAATCAGCAGCGCAGGAACTACAGCTAGATTTTTCTCGCGATGATTTTCTTCCGGTTGATAACTCACAAGCTAGCGTTTTCACAGACCAATATGCAAGAGACCGACTTTCCAGTTGATACAAAGAGTGATAGTACTATATTGCAACAAGAGAATTTACTTTGACGAGGTGTAAAAAAACAAAGCACTGAAGTTTTTATTCGATCAGATCAGAAGAAGACATGTCCAGGTACAGTGATGTTCATACCACCTCATGACAATCCGTAATTAATTACTAGAGTATATTTCTTCTTCAGTGCTCTGACGATGGAGACTAGCTCTTTGATTGGTAATACGCACGTGCTTTCTTCTTCAGTGCCCTGGCTGCTGGCTCCATGCGTGTCTACTCTGTACTCCTGCTAGCTAGCTAGCTAGCTAATTAGACCTTGACGATGGTTGATTTCCCGTTCTTCTTCTTCTTGACCTTGAGCCGGATTTTACGGGGCGAGGCGTCGCCGCCGCCGTCCGACGACGACGACGACATGGCAGCTGCAGCGGCCGCGGCGGCGGCTTGGTCCTCGTCGTCGTCCTTGGGCTCCTTGAGGCGCTTCATGAGCAGCTCGGGCACCACCCAGTTGGACACGAAGTAGAAGATTAGCATGAGAGCACTGACCGGGACGAGCGAGGAGACGTCGCCGGTGTCGGCGGGCGAGCCGGGCACCAGCTTCGGGCTGAGGATCTCGTTGATCACCTCCGCCGACGGCAGCGCCCGGATCCTGCCGCCGGCGCACGGCTGCCGCCGGCGCGGCAACAAGGCCGCCGCCGCCGCTCCCGCTCCTCCCCTCCTCCGCAGGCCATGCGCATGCGCTGCTGCTGCTGGACACTGCAGGGAGGAGACATGGGAGGTGAGCGCAGCCGTCTCCATGGATAAGAACCAAGATATTTATTTTAGCTAAGCTAACGATGAGCAAGTGAGCCTGAGCGAGCACGAAGACGCAGCAGGGGATGGATAGATTTTTGAGCGAGAGATTCTGACTGAAGAGCAAGAGCGCGCCTCTTGCATTAGATAACGCAACGCGCCTTATCTGCCACTACTAGTGCTCTACTCTACCCGGCCAGCTCTTCTTTTTTTTTTTTTTTTTTTTTTTTTGCTGTTGTGCTGTCTGCAGCTGGTGTCAAAGCCTGACCAAAGCATTTTGCGGTCCAGCCTCCGATCGGTCCAGCCTGAGCCTGAGCAAGGATATAAAGAGGCTCTGCAGGCCCAAACTAGGGCAGCCAATATACAGAGAGAGATTGTTCGGAGGAGGAAAAACCGGAAAGCCCAACTACACATGCTTGAAAAGCCCAGCTATTTAAGATCTGATCCTTCTGACTTGTGTGAGACCAGCCCTGAGACTATGGCCATGTTCAGATCTCTATCACGCTTTCGATCGTCTCTCCTTGTCCTCTCTCTTGGACTGGAGTCTTGACCTACTAGTAGCCTAGGGAGAGTAGGGAGAGAAACAGGTCTCCGGCTCCGTGACGTCACGCTCGCGGCTTCTCCCGCAACTTGTCCAGTTATATTAACCCGGCGTGCGGTGCAGGAAAAAAAAAAGATAGGAGTATGGGTCGGTTTGATGTACCTAACTAAAATTTAGCTATCTAAAATAAATTTTAATATAAAGTTTTAGCTAGCTAAAATTTTAGTATGGCTAAAAGTTTCTTGGCTAAACTTTAGCTGGGTATTTGAATACTCTGGCTAACAGACTTAGCTAAATATGTGAGTTGAAATAGCTAAATGTAGCTAAATTTTAGTTGATCCATCCAAACATGCTTGTAGTACCTTCAAGTCTCATCAGATGAACACGGCATGCTGCCGCTGCAGCAGCAGATTATGATGACGTGTGCGCGTGCGTGATTACGTAGACCGGAATGGGGTGGGATGCTGGGATGCCCTTGTGAGACTATTCGCACTCATCTTTTTCTATTTTCATTCTCTATACTGTTTGATTATTAAGATTCTCTCTTCTATACTCATTTTTCCCAAATTCATCCATCCTCTATCCATTATGGACCCACTTGTCATTTTATTAAAATATATCCATACGAGATCTAGTTTTGAAAAATTAATTATAACAAATTCATGATACAATCAGAATTTAATTTGGTTTTACGGTTTGTGAGATGTAATATTTTTTTGTCACAAAATTTGGTAGAGCCCACACCTGCAGTGCATGCGCAGAGGCAGTACTCCCTCCTCCGGCGGGCGTTCGCAGTGCTTGGCGCGGGATCCACGCCATAGCGGACGACCGCGCTCGCTGCAAACTTGACGGATGAACGTGGGCTGAGAGCGCTGCAGTCTTCTTTTTCCTCTATTTTATTACTCTATATTTTTTAGAGGATGATACACAGCTCCGGATGCGGTTCATCTAATACGTGCACCGCAAACCGCCCCCCACCGCCGGACAAAGATTATTTTCTTTCACACATGCTTGCGCCGCGCCGGAAGCAAGCGGCATGATTCCACACGCGCGCCGAGCGTGCGCGCGTATGCATTCACACATCATTATTTTTTTCCCCGTTCTACACACTTGTACACGTACTAGCTAGTCTTGTTCAAACCTCCAAGCTAGCATTGGATTTTATTGATTTCCTTTCCTTATTTGTGATCGATCTACTGGCCAGTGGAGGAGATGGAATTACTAGATTCTTCCGTGCGGGTATATATATACAAGCATTTGAAAATTATTATATCTACACATTGAATTCTAGAGACAGAAAACAGTTTTACATTAAATAGTTGTATAAATAATATGTTTGTTACTCGTCATTATATTGATAATATCGATATAGGTACCAGTTTGCTAGGAGATGGTCTACTCCACGGATGTGCTGTAATCTTGTAGGCCTCCTAGGGCGTTAGTAAAAAGCGCGCTATGTGTATCAAACTTTACACCTTATATTAATATAAAGATGTCCAAATCTTTTGGGTATTTGAGAGAAGAAAAATCATTAGTATAAGTTTGTATAACATAGCTAAGTATTTTAATATGAATTAATAAAAACATTCTTGTGTCTCAATAATTATGTGTCAGTAGGGTAATTATTGGTCAAAAGGTTGGTTCTATAACAATATAAAATATGCCTTATAATAAAAACATTACCCGCGGGAGTTTTGGCGGCCGTAGAAGCCCTCCACGCTAGCGAGAGTTTTGTCGGCCGTAGAAGTTCTTTTGCTTTTTGTTTTATTTTCACCATTTGGAATTTTGTTTTTTTTTATTTCCTTTGGAGTTCCACATAATAAAAACTTTACCTGCTCAAGTTTTGCCGGCTGTAGAGGCCCTATGCTCCCTGAAAGTGTTTATTGAACACGCGGGGGTGTTTGTTTTCCCAGCAAAAATTTTAGTCATGTCATATCAGCTTTTGCGGCCCTAATTTAATCTATTAAAATAGAGTAATTAAAAAGCTGATTTGTCAGCCAAAGGCTAATTCGCGAGACGAATCTATTAAACTTAAGTAGTTCATAATTTGACAATATGGTGCTCCAGGAAACATTTGCTAATAACGGATTAATATGTCTTAATAGATTCATTTTGTTAATTAGCATATGATGGTGTAATTAGTTTTATAATTAGTTAATTTTTAATATATTAAATTAGTACTAGAATATCTGAAACGAACACCCCCACTGAGCATTTTTTCCATGAATGACACCTTTGTAGGCTCTGCGTTTGGGGCTTGACTGAGTTTGCTCCATTTATTTAGACCTATTAGTTCTTAGCTCAAAAACTTTTTACCTATCACATCGAATGTTTAGACATATACATAAAATACTAAATGTATACTAAAAATAACTGATTACACATATTGCAATAACTTTACAAGATGATTTTTAAGCTTAATTAATCATGATTTGACAATGTTATGCCACACAGTTAACATGTGCTAGATTAGTCTTAATAAATTCGTCTCATGGTTTCAAGATGAACTATGTAATTAATAAACTAAATTAGTAATGCAATATTTAATGTGACACCCAACAACTTTTCAACCTCCAACTAAACACTTTTTAATAAAAAAAATCTCTTAGAAAAAGCCTTCAGAGTGTACTGTCGTACCCTTTTATAGACCTCGCGTGCTCTATACGCTACCGTTTGGTATATTTATCCTGTTCCTTAGGCTCAAATATTGTATACATCAAACTATTAACTGATTTTTTTAGTAGCACAACATGAAGCCAAGTCAAGCGACTTTGTATGTGTTCTTTTAGATAATATAAGCTTGATTACTCTTATCACACGCAAAATAGTAATCCACGCTATCGATCAGCGTGTGAAGAACGATGGCGCAGCGAAGCGCGCATACTTATCTTGTAAATATGAACAGAGGGAGTATAGTGACGACATGCCAAAAAATATCGCCGTGCTGAAAAGTTGTTCAATGCATGGCTGCAGTCTAAACTAAGATGCAGTCGCGCATAAGACTGCTTGTGGCACATATATCTTTATAATAAACTCTTTTGAAAATATAACTGATCGGCGCGGGTAGCTGGGGGGGGCGTCATCAACTTCAGGACTTCGATCTATGCGGACGATCTCGTCATCTTCCTATTCCCCCGGCCGCTCGACTTCAGCTGCATCAGACATATCCTCGACCTCTTCGCCGGTGCGTCTGGTATCGCCACCAACATCGACAAGTGCTTGGTCATGCCAATCCGTTGCTCGGACGAGCTGATCGCGGAGGTGTTGCAGGTTTTTCGACACCTCTGTGTTGCTGGTCTCCTGGGAAATTTGGAAGGAACGGAACCAAAGGACTTTCGACGGCTGGCTAAGCACCTCCGCGCTGCTGGAACGCATCCAGGAGGAGGCCAGCTCCTGGATTGCAGCCGGCTACCGGGCGCTCTCGGTGATTGCTACCCTAGCTGTCTAGGCTTGTGATTGTGTCGTCCCTGTGCAAGCGGGCTGGTTTCTCACTTAGTTACGTTTTTTCAGCACCACCGTCACAGCCGGTGCTTTCTGTTATGTGTTTCGCTTGTCATGCCAACGGCATCTTGCCCTTTGCATGACGACATGTGTACCAAGACTCCTTTTTCTCTTAAAGCAGTACGTGTATATGCACACTTTCGAAAACACACACACAAAGTTCTAGTCCTCCAAATGCAAAACGAGATGTGTAATTATTGAGACAGAAAGTACATTGTTGCTAGCTATCTTCACTACTTTATATAATTAAGTGAACTGGAATTTCTTTTATAATTTCGATCTATCATATCGTTTACTAATAATCGTCAAAGCGTGCAAGCAACAACGTACGCGTATCATCGATCGCTCTCTGGCCTCTGCCATACAGTAGTACACGCATTTTAGTGTCAGTTAGTAGTCAAATTATGTAGCACAACCTTACTACTAGCTAGTATGTGCCACTTCAATAATGCAACACTTCATCAGTGCCATTTGTTGCCACTCTCTGAATCTCTCCATCGCTCCATCTACATCATTCCCTTTCTCTCTGACGACCCACGACCTTGCATCATCATCTTCTAGCTAATGACGGACAATTTGGTCGTTATCTACTGGAGTCACATCTATCAATCTCGGAGATCGACGTTGGTGCTTCAATTGAACAGAATATTTATATTATTTTGTATATTTTTACATATCATTTGCGCGTCAAGCGGCCGGTCTCCCTCTAGATTTTGGACATACATGTGCTACCCTTGACTTCACACTAGCTATAGCTAGGGCAGAACATTGACTGGTGAATCATGCATGCAAATAAAAAACTATTGCTTGCTTACTGGATCATAGATACTCCGTATGTGCAGATTGCGTATGGTCAATTTCTTTCCATGGACCTAGCTGTAGATGGCTTATTTTACTGATTTCCAACTACCCCAAGTATAGCAGGCCGGCAATCTTTGATACTGCCAAGAAATTGAGGCTAGGCTAGCTAGTCTACATTTACTAAGCACAAAATATCATATATTCATCAAAGTATGAAATCATACTGACATCAGGAATTCCTCACACCACAAAGCAATAGCAGATGCAAATAAACAATATGTGTGTTGTTTATAGTTGGGAGTAAACTAATACTAGTTCTAAAGGGGTTACCAGTTTATAGCTGCCAAATAAATATCAAGATGGAATACAAAAAATGACAATTGATACAAGCAGTGTCGTTAATCGATCCAATGGCCAAAAAGTGCATTATTTGTGTCAGGCTGAGGCTAAAACCAAGGAAATACTGACAACCGAAGTGTATCCTTTGATTGCCGTTTGCCATTGTGAACACTCAACAAAGAGCTGCAGCGCTCATCAAAAGTGAACAGTACGTGAACACGACATGTCAAGAAAGCTGGACGTACCAACTAGCCAATTTGCTTACTAATATATATACTATTAGGTCACGGAAACATGATAAGATGATGTCACTTTGCCCGTTATTATGATCTTAATTATCTGCACAAAAATAGAATAAAGTTGCTTGACGGTAATAAAGTTTACATGTACAACTTCTACTTGATTGCACCTTCATGTGAGCTCTAAACTGTTACGAAACGATGTCCGTTCGGACAAGCGACGGGGTGATCTCATCCGTTAAACATGTTTAGTGGATAGGATTAGAAGTTAACCACCTGGCTTAATAGATAAGCATGTCGGTTGCCAACACAGGCAACTGCCTGTTACTGTTCATATCGCGTCGTACGGACGCGGCCCCTTGTATATATACTTTTTCAACGATCAATGAAAGACAGTTGTTCCAAATCTCTGTTCATTACATTCTCATTCTTAACACGTTATCAGCACTTTGCTCTACAAGAACAGAGAAGGAGATCGACGCTTGACGCTCTGGTAAGTCACCATGGCAAAAATTGACTTACCGACCCACGTCGCTCGTCACTTGTACTTTGCTCTTCGTCACGCTGGTGGAGTCCGTCGAGGCCCTGTCCGCCACCACGGCCATCACGGTCCGCGCCGCAGTGTTTTCGAGCGCCTCGGGCCTCGCATTCGCCGCGACGCCGCTGATGGAGGCCCTGGGCGCTTCGGTCGCCTCTTCAACTCTGCCGTGCGCGATCTTCGTGGACAGGCAGTTCCTCCCCGTCGCCGATGGGTCCCTCGCTGGCGCCGTCACGCTTCTCCCAGCATTGTTCGTCTGCAGAGCCAGCCACCGTCTCCTCACCGTGGTGGAGACGGCGCTGGCCCCAGCAACCCGTCCGTGGAGGATGTCGTGGCGCCGCCCGTCGCTGCAGCACCGGTTGCGGTGCCGGCATACGCTCCAATGGAGCCCATGTCCCCGGCACCGGTGACGCCGCCTCCGCGCTTCTGGTGTGACTTCTGCAAGAAGTTCACACCGACCCCGCACTCGCTGGAGTTCGCCGCACCACGCCTCCCTCCGCTGGACCCCTGGCTGCTTGCGTCGGAGGCCGCCCCTGCGCTCAACACCGAAGAGTCCAAGCCCGACCTCGACCTCGGCGACTACTTCAACACCGCGGCGCGCATCGGGGCTTCTCCGTACTCACTGATGGCGGGTCCTTCGGCTCCGCCTCCACCCTCTCCGCCACGAGCCCCACCGGCGCGGGCTCCTCCGGCGACGCGCGCGGAAGCCGCGGCGAGAATGAGGGCGGCGGCCCTCCCTCCATCTCCAACCCCACCGGCGCGGGCTCCTCCGGCGACGCGCGCGGAAGCCGCAGCGCGGATGCGGGCGGCGACGCTTCCTCCACCTCCACCTCCGGCTGAGGGGACCGCCACCACCCCGAACTCCATTCGCCGGCTGCTCGGGAAGAGGGTGGCGGCGGTGGACCGGCGCCCGAGCGTCCATCGGTCGCCGATGGAGCTCCCGGTGCTCGGTTTTCCCCGCGCGGAGGCCCTCAACGACGACGACGGCGGCGGCGGCTTCTACTCCCCCGACGAGGGGGAGTCCTCCTCCACTTGACTCCAGCGGACGGCGGCGCACAGGAGGTGGTTTCGGGTGTGGCGGATCTGCGCCAGGCGAGCGGATCGATGGGCGGCGGCCTTGCTGCGGCGGCTGCGGGAGGCTGGTTAGGGTTCAAACCCTAACCGCCCCACCCGAACCGGCCAGCTTATATAGGCCAGGCCTATTTGGGCCGCGCGGCCCACGACTTCGCCCCCACCCCTGCTGTGCGCCAGCGTGGCCGGCTGGGCCCAATTCCTGAGTTTGTGTTTCCTTTGGCCCAGCTGGTCCTTAATCCTCTTATTATTTATCGATTTTAGCCTTAATTTGTAAAAGACTCTGTTAGTCATTATAATTAAGTGCTGTTAAATTAGTACTTTTATGTTGAAGTCGCTGACTTTATATTGAGTACTCTCATGGTATTTTATATATCATTATAAAATATCCGCCTGTGATATTGTTCGAAAGTATTTGTCCCCAAGTGTATGACAAATCCAATTTGCAATATCCCAATAACGACCTTTGATCTTGCAATTTATTTATTTATTTTCGCAATCGATCATATTATTATTTAAGCCCTTATACGCTTTCAGTTTTAAAGCTTTATGCGCTTAAATATGGATGCAACATTTCATGTGGATTTTCTCATTAAAAATAAATAACGCGCATGTTCTATACTTGTTTGTTGGCCACTCCACAAGGTAGCACCATAGTTGCTACTGCGGGATCTACACTAAGTCTACAACTTAGTGACTATCCTCAACGTGCGTACCCAACATCCCAAGTTAGAACATTTGGTCTACATCTTTTCACAAAGATGATTACCATTAATTTGCATTCCTATTGGCCACTCCACAAGGTAGCACCAAAGTTGCTACTGTAGGGTCTACACTAAGTCTATGACTTAGTGACTACCCTCAACGTGCGTACCCAATTGGTTTACAAATTAACTAAGGTCTACATCAATTTTTGATGATTACCTTCAGACGCGTTCATACAAGATGCATAATTACTTGGCATCTACTGTTAACACAGATTATGCCTATTTAGAGGTCTACGCCCCCCTTTGGCGACTATCTCCTAAGTTTTATAATTATGCATATGAGATTTTTACACTATTATTAATACAAGTTTAACTTATCTCTATTTTGCATCCCATATTACAACACACCACGACATTTTAATAACTTAAAATGTTTCGATGGTTTGCCCCATGTAGGATCAATGACCGTCAAAGAGTTTGATTTGTTAGCTCTAGATGGCCACAACTATCCCACATGGGCCGTGGACGTAAAAGTGAGCCTTGCGTCCCGTGGACTTTACCGAGCAGTGTTACCACCCGAAGAGGGTGTTGCACCACTCGAAGATCAACATGTATACACGGCTCTATATCTCATTAGGAGCCATATTCATCCTGACCTTAAGGCTGAATATTTGTTGGAGGAAAATCCACGAAACCTATGGAATTCTCTTAAGCAACGCTATGAACAGCAAAAGGCCCTCGTTTTGCCTGCGGCAAACTACGAATGGACTCAACTTCGCTTACAGGACTTCAAAACTGTAAGTGACTATAACCACGCTGTCCATAGGATTTGCTCAAAATTGCAATTCTGCGAGAAAGAACCTTCAGATGCGGATAAGATAGAAAAAACTCTGTCTACTATGCTTCCCGCTGAAAGGATTCTTCAACAACAATACCGTGAACGGCGTTTCCAGGTTTATTCTGAGCTTATACAAACTTTACTTGAGGCCGAAAAATATTCCGAACTTATGGTTTGGAATAATCAGCAGCGCCCAATTGGGTCTGCTCCATTGCCTGAAGTACATGCATATACTCAGAATAAACCCAAAAACAATGATAGATCCCCCAAGACCTATCAGCAGGGAAACACCAAGAAGGGTAAGCAACAACGCAGACGCACTAAAAAATTCCAAAATCGTGTCACCAACAAGGGTAAGAACATTTCGAAGCACAAAAATGACACACCTGTGTGCCAAAAATGTGGTTGTTATAGCCACATCACAAAGAAATGTCGTACCCCGAGTCACCTTGTTGATCTCTACTTAAAGTCCGTGGGTCGTGAACGCGTTACAAAAGGACAGAAGTATGAAGCCCACTTCAATCTTCGACCTGATGATACCAGGGGAGAAGTTGGTTGTTCACGATCCGTTCCAGTGGAACCAAGTAACAACAACATACCTAAAGACGAGGATCTCAACAACGCGGAGAATATGATTGTGGAATATGCTTCCAACGACATATATGGAGACTTTTCTTAAAGCTCCCAATCTCTTAGATTCTGAAGTCCATAAGTCCTATGTAACTATAGTTATTATAAACTTTTATGTCCTAAGTGTTGTAAATAATTTATTAAAGTGCCACTATATTTGTTCGATATCCAATAAATGTATGATATACATTCGATATTCGATCAATAAAGTATGTGTTCTATATATTGTTAGAGAATTTCATATTAAATTCTTTATTCATATATAGTTTTTCTACGAGGGTCAAACCGATGGAGGAGGAATTATGCCTAGTGGACAGTGGCACCACTAATTCTATTCTTAGGGAAACAAAATATTTCCAAACTCTTGTTAAAAGACAAGGAAATGTTTTGACAATCGCTGGGCGCGATGCAACGATAGTTGGTTCTGGTCGTGCCACTATCGTACTACCTATGGGTACCCAAATTACAATCGAAGATGCACTATTGTATCCTGATTCAAAGCGTACCTTACTAAGTTATAGAGATATCCGTCAAAATGGTTTCCATATAGAAACCCATTATGAAAATAATGAGGAAATCCTCCTTGTTACTCAAACTAGCGGATATGGCAAACGCATTGTTGAAAAAATTCCATCTTTTCCGTCTGGTTTGTACTACACATACATTAAACTCGTACCACATGTTGCATACAAGGTAATTTTTCAGAATGTTGATGCATTCAAAATATGGCATGATCGCCTTGGTCATCCCGGAGTCGGGATGATGCGGAAAATTATCAGCAATTCTAATGGTCATGAGTTAAATACTGCTAAATTCCCAAAATCTTCAGATTTTATGTGCACTTCGTGCGCTACAGGGAAATTGATTTTACGTCCATCGCCCGTTAAAATCCAAAATGAGCCACTCAAATTTCTTGAACGCATTCAAGGCGATATATGTGGCCCCATTCAACCAACGTCTGGACCGTTCAGGTATTTCATGGTTCTAATAGACGCATCTACTAGATGGTCTCACGTGTGCCTTTTGTCCACACGCAACCATGCATTTGCAAAGATTATTGCCCAAGTTATTCGACTTAAGGCTAATAACCCTGAACATCAAATCCAATCGATTCGAATGGACAATGCTGCCGAATTTTCCTCTAAAGCTTTCAATGACTATTGTATGGCTCTTGGAATTCAAGTTCAGCACTCTGTCCCATATGTCCATACACAAAATGGTTTAGCAGAATCTCTTATAAAGAGAATTAAGCTCATTGCAAGACCCTTATTACAAAATTGCAACCTACCAACTTCTTGTTGGGGTCACGCAGTCTTACACGCTGCTGACTTAATACAATTGCGACCAACTGCATATCATGTAGTTTCCCCAATGCAATTAGTACGTGGGAATATGCCTAATATTTCCCATCTGCGAAAATTCGGTTGCGCTGTATACGTACCGATCTCACTGCCTAAGCGCACCTCTATGGGTCCACATAGGAAACTTGGTATCTATGTGGGATATGAATCTCCATCAATTATCAAATACCTCGAACCCCTTACAGGGGACTTATTCACGGCCCGGTACGCTGACTGCATATTCAATGAGGATCATTTCCCGGCATTAGGGGGAGACTACAAGTACCAAAACGAATGCCAGGAAATCGACTGGAATGCCCAAGGCATTTCCCACTCAGATCCACGTACTCAAGAAACTGAACAACAAGTTCAGAAAATCATAAATTTGCAACATATTGCAAATAACCTGCCAGAAGCATTTACTGATTATAAGGGCGTCACTAAATCCTCTTATCCTGCTCGAAATGCGCCCGAAAGAGTGGAGGTACCAATAAAAACCATTCAGCCCCCACTTCCAAAGAAGAGGGGGAGAAGTACGGCCGCTCCCAAGGATAAAGCTTCAAAGAAGCGTCCGAGGATACCGAGGACTAAATCCTCGAAATCAGTAAATCCAAACCAACCTCAAGCTGGTAGACACCCGACGGTGGATAAAAGTTCAACGCCAGGACCTAATCCACAACCCGGATCAAAGGTGCACCCAAACACTGATCCTGGGACATCGGAACACCCTGACTCCATAGTTTTGGGAAATGTTGAGTCACTATATGGGGTGAAAGAAATTTCCATCAATTACATTGAAACTGGAGAATCATACGACCGTAAGACTACTGTTATCGACATGTACTTCTCCGCAGCAATTGCAGAAATCTTCCTCAATGAACCAGAACCTAAGACCATGGCAGAGTGCAAAAAGCGCTCGGACTGGGCTCAATGGAAAGAAGCAATCCAAGCTGAGATAGCCTCGCTCACTAAAAGAGGGGTATTCACATCTGCAATGCCCACACCTTCTAAAGTTTTTCCCGTAGGCTTTAAATGGGTTTTCATCCGGAAACGGAATGAACACAATGAGGTGGTGAGATATAAAGCAAGGCTAGTAGCACAAGGGTTCACGCAGAGACCCGGCATTGATTACAATGAAACATATTCTCCAGTAATGAGTGGAATTACTTTCCGATACTTAATATCATTGGCAGTTCAAAATCATCTATCTATGCAGTTGATGGATGTAGTGACAGCATATCTATATGGGTCACTTGATTCAGACATATACATGAAGGTTCCCGATGGAATCCAAATTCCGAATCCAAGCGCAAACCGCAACATGTATTGTGTAAAGCTACAAAAGTCATTATATGGCTTAAAGCAATCGGGTCGGATGTGGTACAACCGACTGAGTGAGTTCCTTCTCAAGAAGGGATACTCCAACAATGATGATTGCCCATGTGTTTTCATTAAGAAATCTCTAACGGGATTTTGTATAATATCTGTATATGTTGATGATTTAAACATCATTGGCAATTCAAAGGATATAAATGAAGCACGTAATCATCTCACGAAGGAATTCGAGATGAAGGATTTGGGTAAGACCCGGTATTGCTTGGGCTTACAAATTGAGCACCGTCCTACAGGGATTTTAGTGCATCAGTCAGCCTATGTCCAAAAAGTTTTGGAGAAATTCAAAATGGACAAATCATACCCCATCAAAACACCGATGGTTGTTCGTTCCTTAGAAGTAGGGAAAGATCAATTCAGACCACCGGATGTTGGTGAAAAGATTTTGGGACCAGAGGTTCCATATCTCAGTATCATTGGCGCACTTATGTATCTTGCAAATTGCACCAGGCCTGATATCGCATTTGCAGTAAACTTACTAGCTAGGCATAGTGCGAAACCCACTCGCCGTCACTGGACGAGAGCGAAGTGTATCCTCAGATACCTTAATGGCACAAAGGATCTTGGTTTATTCTTTAGAAAGAATCATGATCCCAGTATGATTGGCTACACAGATGCCGGTTACTTATCTGATCCTCATAACGGAAAATCCCAGACAGGTTTTGTATTCCTTCGTGGAGGTACGGCTATTTCATGGAAGTCATCTAAACAGACCATGACGTCCACCTCTACTAATCATTCTGAAATCATTGCTCTATATGAAGCATCACGTGAATGCGTATGGCTTCGCAGAATGATTAACCACATACAACAATCATGTGGCATTGGTTCTATTGAATCACCTACAATTATCTATGAAGATAATTCTGCTTGTGTTACACAGATGCAAACAGGTTATATAAAGAGCAATATCACTAAGCACATTATTCCTAAATTGTTTTATCCCCACGAACTACAAGAAAGTGGGGAAATAGACATCTTACGAATCAAGTCTTGTGATAATCTTGCAGATCTTTTTACTAAGTCCTTACCATATTCTGTATTTCATAAATTGGTACATGGAATTGGTATGCGACAACTCAGAGACTTGCAAGAATCAGGGGGAGAAATCTCCTAGATATCACCTGTACTCGCATCATGTTATACTCTTTTCTTTAACGAGTTTTACTTACAAGGTTTCTTGTTAAAGTTTTTAATGAGGAATATTAACATAAGCGTGTGTCATGTTTTCTATTTTCCCCATCGGGGTTTTTATAGTAAATATCAAAGACACATATTGCCTCTCACAAACTATTCATGTTTTTCTCCGGAAAAGGTTTTTCATGAGAGTTATCTTAGAGGCAATACAAATGATATGTCGTCATATTTCTCATGAATTTTCCCACTGGGTTTTTGGGTTTTTAGGAGTTTTAGCGACCTATCCATATTATAATGCTCCTCATATTTTTCCTAAAATGGTTTTGGAGGAGTCATTAATATGTCGTATCTCCAATATTTCCCCGCTGGGTTTTGTTTGGAATACCAATGACATAGTGATTTATTTAAATCATATACATACATATTCCTCAGATTTTTCCCACAGGGTTTTCGAGGAATCCAAGCTTACAACATCATTGATCTCAAAGAAGATTCGATCAAGGGGGAGTGTTACGAAACGACGTCCGTTCGGACAAGCGACGGGGTGATCTCATCCGTTAGTTAAACATGTTTAGTGGATAGGATTAGAAGTTAACCACCTGGCTTAATAGATAAGCATGTCGGTTGCCAACACAGGCAACTGCCTGTTACTGTTCATATCGCGTCGTACGGACGCGGCCCCTTGTATATATACTTTTTCAACGATCAATGAAAGACAGTTGTTCCAAATCTCTGTTCATTACATTCTCATTCTTAACATAAACAAAACTAGAGATAATAAGTGAAAACCAACTGTGACAAATAAAGGAAAGTAGTTACTATATATATACGTACGGTTGTTTATCCTCGTACTCCCTCCGTCCCTTTATAACTGTCGTCCGGAAAGCGTGTCTGTGAGGGAAACACGGATTTGTAGAGACAGTTATTTAGGGGAGGGGTAGGTACTTATCTGTTTGTCACAATCACACACATCTAGTTTTTTTTCCTAGTGGCATGCATGAACCCATGGTCATGCCAGTAATAACAAAGTGAACTAAACAGCTTCCCCAACAAGCTGTTGTTATGACCACACGCACTATCAACAATGTTAGCAGGTAGCATATGCACTAAAGTTTACAGCTAGGAGGGGTCTGGACCTCAAAGTCTTATATGCAATTGATACCATTTGACTTTCACCCAAAGGATTCACACAAGCCACACACGGCGACTTTGCTTGAAATAAATGGCAGTTTTATGTATCTAATATGATTGATAAAAGCACACAGATATATAGATTTGATAAATTTTATTAGCATATGAGTACGTGGTGATGCACCCACATTATTAAAGAAGACAACCGGGCTGACATCAGTTGGTCAAACGGCCAGTAAGCTTAATTAAACCACATATAATATATTGTGCCAGCAATTTCCATGGCCGAACATAGATGATCTCTAGGATATGATATCGATGTACATAAGTAACGCGGTTTCATACTAATATCCTACTTCCCTACGTACACACTGTGTGCATGCTGATGATGGATTCATAACACACACACACACAAAGGATGCGCAGTGTGCGCCCAATGGAACGTATCAAGAGTCATTGATGCAAAATGACACGCGGTTCACACATCATTAGGGAGGAGATGATCCTGTAATTAACAATAAAATTCACACAATATACCACACAATCTAGATGATTAAGTAGTAGCCAGTAATATGCAGTAGTAGTGGCTTCTGCCGGACACCTCTGATTTTTTGCATATGCAACCAGGAAAGGGGCATCGATACCCTTCCTGCATGATAAGCAAAGCAAAGCAGCAGCCTCCTGCACCCTCTATCAGCAACCAGGTGCTTCCACTAGTATCCACACCATGCATCCTCTCCTCTCTTTCCTGATCATCCTAGCCGCGAGGCCGGCCAGTCCCCGTCCTACAACTTTTCAGATGCAAATCTCTTTTCGCTAGTGAGATGCAATATATATCTTTACCCATGCAACTGAAAAGAGAGGGAAACCAAGAAAGATCTTGCGGCTACTAGGCCGTGTCCCGCAAAAGCTACGCAAAGACCTGCAGAGACATATCATCACTGAGGCAACACACCCGTTGTTTTCGAGTGGAAAGCACCGACCATGGTGCGGGAGGTCCTACAGATCATCTTGGAAAGACTAAAGACGGAGGAGGGAGGGAGATCTATGGAGGAAGTACCAAGGAGAAGCTAGCATCTGTACTGATGATGATGATCAAAGCACTTGTAAAGCCAGAAAGATCAAAGCAAGCTGATGATGATTGATGAGACTAGCTAAGCTAGGTAGTACCAGATCGAGGATCATTAGGGTGCGTGGCTAAACAAAGATGAGATTGCATGATTAGCTGCAATAAAACATAAACCCTTTTCGATCACCACACCTGATGAGCAGCATGTATATATACATGCTGATTCCTAACCTGCTCTCACTATCCTAGCTGCATAGCAGGGAAACCCTAATAATCAACAAAAGATCATGGATGATGGATCATGGATGGATCGAGTGATCGACGACCATCTAAATAAAGTAGATCGAGTAGCTATCCGGCCGATGTGCAAGCCTTCGCCGTGAAACATCGTTGCTCCTGAGCAAAGAATCCATAACAAAGAAGTAGTGTTGTGCATCAGAAGATTGATTTATATGATTACTAGCAGTGTAGATGGATCGAGCGAGTTGCACTCGATCAAAATGCATGGGGTATATGTAGCTAGCTAGCTTTGTTGTGCGCTAAAAAGGATGAAGGAGACATGACGATGAGCGAGAAGGGCGTGCGTGGGTTTTGGTCCGTACCGGTGGGCGGGGGGCTGGATGGACGAGGTCGCGCGCGAGGAGAGATTGACTGATCGAGATCGATGCATGGCGATCGACTCAGGATCACGAGTCGGCGCCGAGAGTGGCGAGCAGAGCAGCGGCGACGAGGAGGGTGGCGGCGCTCCTCGCGCTCCTCGGCGCGCGCGCGCCAGGCGTCCTCGCGCTCCCGCCAGCGGCGCACGAGCGCGAGGCGCTCCTCGCCGAGCGCGACCATGGCGGCGCGCCACTCCTCCTCGCGCGCGCGGCGCTCGGCCTCGCGCGCCTCGGCGGCCTCCACCCAGCGCTCCTCCATCTCGGCCTGGCGGCGCATGAACTCCCGCAGCATGGCCTCCACCTCGCCCTGCTGCTGGTCCGCGGCCGCCGCCGCCCTACTAGCAGCAGCCCGCTGCTGCTGCGGCTTCCGCCTTCGCTTCTTCGTCCCGGCGCCGCCGCGCCGCCGCCGGCCTGCTCGCGTCCGCGGCCTCCTCGTCGCCCGCCGCCGCCGCTGCGGCGTCCGCCTCGGTCTCGTCGTCTTCGTCCTCCTCGATCTCGTCGTCGACGTCCTCGCCCTCGCCGGCGCCGCCTTCGTCGTCCAGCGCAGCGGTCCGCACGCCCTTGCCCTTGGCCCTCTTCCTCTCCAATGCTTGCGCGCGCTCGGCCCGGGCGTCGAAGATCCGCCTCACCTCGTCGTGGAACGGGAACTGCGGCCTCGGCTGCTGCTGAGCGTGGACGGCGGGCGGAGAGCGGCGGGGACCGCGGGCGGCGGCCTCGGGACTTGCGCGGCGGCGGAGGGCGGCGGACTGGTGAACTTGAACCTGGTGACGAGGTTCTTCCACTTGGACTTGCACTGGTCCGGGGTGCGCGCGAAGCCCTGCGCGTGGAGGCGCGCGGAGACGGCCTCCCAGAGCGCCTTGTTGCGCTTGGTGGTGAGGAAGGAGTGGTCGAGGTCGGCGGACCGAGGAAGGCGGCCGTCCCGGCGGGAGACGGGACCGGCGGCAGGCGCTGAGGCCGGTCGAGGGCGCGAGGAGGAGGGCGCGGACGGCGCCGGCGAGCGGAGGCGGGAGGGGCGGCGGAGAGGCGAGGCGGAGTGCGAGGGGGTGCGGGCGGCGGGGGAGGGGGACAGGAGCGGGAGGGATCGGGTGGGTGGAGAAGGAGCTGAGGGAATGGTGGTGGAAGGATCCATGGAGGCGGCGCGGCGAGGAGGTGGAGGTGGCGGTGGTGGCGGTGGGCGGTGGTGGTGGTGGATGGGAGTGGGACGAGACGACGGGACGGCGGATGGATTTGGACGCCGGGCGGGCGTGGGCGGTCAGGTCAGTGGTGGGAATTGATCAGGCATGGGATGGAATGCAAAGTCAAGAGCAGCCGAGCAGGAGAGGGAGGAGGATTTGCTTGTTTCACGGCCGGACCCCGAGACCAAGAGAAGAAAATCTGTTTGTTGGCCTGCTGCTGGGTTTCAACGCGGAAACGGGCTTGCTTTCATATTGCTTTCTTCGCAAGATCTGGATCCTCTGCGCCGGCGCCGACGCCCGCGCCTGGCTTCTTCATTCCTCGGGGTGCGGGCTCCACACCTACTATCTCCTGACTTTAATTGCCAATGTGCTGCTGCTACGTGGCACATGACTAATCAATTCCTAAATAAAATAAAATAACCATAAAACAAGGGTACATCATCTCGTCTTTGTTGTACACGAGTCAGAGTTTTTTTACGCTTGATGAAATATATATATAAGATAGTACTAATATTAGATTTGGGGCATGGTTGGATCATTAAACACTAAAAATTAGCAGCTACAATTAGTACTAGTGAATCGAAATAGACCTGCTAAAAACTTTGAATTTGGGGTTGCTAACTATTAGTTCTATTTGTAGTTACTAATAGGTGCTAATAGTTTATATACACCTAAAACTTAAGAGATATCCAACCACCTATACATATCAGCAGGTGCATCCAAACAAATTATACTAAAAGTTAGCATTTATTACCTATTATCTAGCTATTTCTTAGTACTAATGGATCAAATAAATAGGCCCTCATTGTGGCATGCATTTTTATAGTAAAATCATTCAAGATTGACGCTACCATTTTCTATAAAGTCGGACAAACTTAGACAAGTTTAACTCTTCATGTGAGAAGATGATGCTATTCTAGAATAGTGTTAAACCAAAGGAATTTATAGCTTGACCAAATTTATATAAAGACATATCGACATTTATCATACCAAATGAAAAAAAGTAGCTTGATTCATAATGAAATAGTATTAGTACCATCTAATAGCACTCCTTACATCGGTGCATGCGTTCGAGTCCCCATAGGAGTGAAAGGAGAAAGGATCGGATAAGATTAAGGTTAAAAAAAAATCCTCTGATTAGGTTTCCGTGGGTATGTGGGTGAGATAAGGGTTTTGGGGTTTCAGGTTTCTCAATCCGTGCCGCGTAGAAATTATGTATGACGTCCGCTAGTTGTTTCACTAACATATGTCTAGTGAAAATAAACTCATGAATAACTCTGAACATCATCATATCTACACTTGACTTATTATTATGTAGTAAGGTTCTAGTGTTAATAACGTAAGACATGATGGCCAGGTAGAATGAGAGGAACTGAGAATTGTACGCCGGCATTGCTCATACATGAGCGCCATAAGTTTGACTCGATTTTTTTTTAAAAAAAAATATGTGTAACATTTGCATTTCTAAATAAATTTGTTAAAAACTAGATTTAATCAAAGTTGTTTCTCAGGAAGCGAAAACGATAGACAGACCTTTGTCTACTCCAAGTTAGCCTATGCAGACGTATATTTAGCCCTACCCGACGCAACTTAATATTTATTTACACTATTTTAGCCTCTCCCTTGAGGTGTTTCTAGATTCACCACTGACGACAAATATTTACACGGTCAAATTTAAGCAAAAAAAAGAAAGCGGTTGGGTTGGACCGTTGGAGCGGACGAAGATCCAAATGGACTGATGATGCGATGTCGCTGGTCCTATTTATTCATTCATTCATTGCATGTGTCTTTCGTTGTCCTGCAGCTTAGGAGGGTTAATGGTATAGTATAGCTCAATCAATTTTTATTTCCTTTTACGCGGAGTATTTCAGATGTAGTAGTATGTCAATCTTGAAAATAGACTCGATGATATATACAGTTATATTTCCTCCGTACTCGTAAAACATGTCGTTTAGAAGAGCGGCACGGTCTCCAAAACACAACTTTAACCTTTTGTTTTTATAAAAAATATTTATAGAAAAGTGATATATGTATAGTTTTACGAAAGTATTTTTCAAGACAAATACTCCCTTCGTATCGCGTTTAGATGTCGTTTTGGACAAGGTTTGAGTCAAACATTGAGAATACCAATCATGAATAACTTTTAAATTATTGAGTTTAGAGATGTAAAATCATATAAATAAATTTGTCTTGAAAAGTACTTTCATAAAAATTATACATATACCACTTTACAACAAATATTTTAAAGAAACAAGTGGTCAAAATTATATTTAGAGACTGTGTCGCTGTTTTTAAACGACATCTAAAAACGATATGGAGGGAGTATATTCATATAATTTCTACATTTGCAAACTCAATAACTAAAAAGTTATTGATGATTTATATTCTCAAATCTCAATGTTTAACCTAAACCTTACTGTTGTTGTGAGCTGTTTTTTTTGCCAAACACCATTTTACAAAACAGCTTCACCATAAGAGGTTTATCCCCTCTCTCACAAAAACAGCTTCACCCATGAAGCTGAAAAAAGTAGCTTTTCACAGCTTACACCTCCATTTCTCTCTCCCAACCATGCATGAAGTTGTTGGTGAAGATGTTTTGCCAGACACTTTTTTCAAAACAGCTCAGCTTCACCTAATAAGTTGCTCATGAAGCTATTTTCCAAAAAAAAACAGCTTCACTAGTGAAACTAAGCTGTACCAAACGGGGCCGAGTACCACTTTTTTTTTTAGTATATAGTATTGTAAAAGCAAAATTGGCGCAAAACACAAATACACAGGCAAAAAAGAAGAGTAACTAAGCAAAAGGTCGTTAACTGTTAACGTTGCCATTACTGCTGCAGCCATGAGAGCCGGCGCCGCCGACGCAATGTGGCGCGAGGCGGCGGCGTTCACAAAGGATCCGGGGGCGGGCACGCGGCATGCCTACGGTGGGCCCGCGGGCGGGGAGAGGGGGATGCGGGCCCCCGATGCGTGGAGTGTTGGGTGGCGTCACCCGGACGCCAGCGCATCGTCATCAGACGGCAAGGCCGATCTGCACGCCCCCACCCCACGCGAGTCTTCTTCCTTTGCTGCGAAGCCATCTCTCTGCTCTCTCTCCACCGGGCCGCGGCTTGCCGCATGCAGCTGCAGAAGGGTGAAGCTAGCCCTGCGCTGCAAGTAATCACAGCTAGCCCGGCCCAGCAGGCGCGGCGGACAGCCACCATTCTCCTCGGACGCGCGCCGCCTCAGCTCCGGGCTCCGGCTGGCCGGAGAGCGCCGCGACGACCCATCACCCATGTCCCATGGAAGATGATGATTGCTGGTTGCGTGCTGGCGGCGGATCCCGCCTGGGCGGACGGGCCAAGTACGCGATTCATCGTTCACGCGTTGCAATCTACTACTCCGCAGTGTACGATGCCTTTGACACTTGGCGCTCGGACCCACTACCTGTGTGTGTTCTGGACGAACCACCCTGCTGGACGTGAGCGAGCGCGGAAAAGTTTTTCTTTTCTCCGGGCGGGCGCATAAATTCGCCGCGCACGCGCGCGCTTGCATGCATGCTCCCGATCTCCGATCTCCGGACGTGCCGAGGAGGCACGCGGCCGCGCTCGAGAGGGTCGGTCGGTCGCGGTCGATTTATGATGTTGCCATGTTGGTCGTAGCTAGGTCGTGGCACGTACGTACGCGCGCCTACGCACGCCGTGGCGTACAACGGGCGTGGCTAGCCGCTGCTGCTGCTGGTCCACGGCGCGGCGGTGCCCCGCACGCACGCCTGCCGGCCGCCGGCCGACCGACCACGTACGTGTCGCCCCACACGTACGCTGGCGCGGCGTCGTCGCCGGCCGGATGGCCGGTCGGTCAGTCGGATTGTCAAAGGCGCAGCAGAGGCCGGCAGAGGTACGGTAGGTTGACGATGGGTGCATGCATCGTGCATGGATCCGCGAGTAGAGACTACTAGATAGCTAGTATGTTGCGCGCTTTACCACGCCGCAATATTGGTCAGTTGTTGCATATCGATTTCATCTTCTCACGTCACTGCTCGTTGGGTTGTGGGTAACCTTCTCGTAAAGAAGGAAAAAAAAATCTTATGAACTCATGTAGTGTGGCCTCACATTATGCTACCTTGTTTAGTTTCTCGTCCAAAAACTTTTCACCTATTACATGGAATGTTTAGATATATGCATAAAATAAATATTAAATATAGACTAAAAATAACTAATTACATAAATTGCGATAACTTTGCGAGACAATTTTTTTAAGTCTAATTAGTCAATGATTTGACAATATTGTGCTACAGTAAATATATGCTAATGATGAATCAATTAGTTCTAATAAATTTATCTCATGGTTTTCAGACCAAATATATAATTTATTTTTTATTAGTCTATTTTTAATAGACTAAATTAGTGCCACAACATTCGATGTGACACCCAAAAATTTTTCATCGTCCAACTAAACACCTAGTATCTTATATTTTGGGTAATATCATTAAACAACTTTGGAGTATTTCACCAATAGAGAAGGAAAATTAAAACTACCTCTCATCGTCGGTTGTGAAAAAAATAGACACAGGTAAAAGTGTTAAATAAAATACATTGGTTAAATGTTTTACTATTCTTAGAATCCGTGCTGGTCAAACTTTTTAAAATTTAAATAATTTTATAGAAGAGAGTAATAATATCTATGATATAAAATGGATGCATTATGAAAATATATTCTATGATATATCTAATGATATGAATTTGGTACTATCAAGCTTGATAGTTTTTTTTAGAAATTCGATTAAATTTTAAAAAATTTGACTTAACCACTCTAAGAATTAATTCTTTCATGAACAAAGAGAGTAGTATCTAAATAACATCATTACATAATATTAGAGTATGAGACTGAGCAGACAAATAAACCTATCTCATTACTGGTCGTAAAAAATTGGCAGGGCAGAGATCATTGGTGTCTGTCACACGTTAAGCTGAAATTAGCGAAGCACAACACAACACTCACGTGGCGACCACACGATGGCCGAGAGCTAAGAGCTGTCTCGTTGCGCTAATTGTCCCGCGCGTATAGATTTGTATATATTATTGGACACACTACTGTCGCACCGGTTTTTGAATAGAAAAAGATGCCTGCAAAAATCTTACAAGGAAAAAAGTAGAAAAAACGTAAAAGAAAAGGAAAAATAAAGAAAAAACAAAATACTGCTACGCAGTAACCCGAACCTCGGGAGATGAGACTGAGCAGGCAAATAAACCTATCTCATTACTAGTCGTGAAAAATTGGCAGGACAAAGATCTTTGGTGTTTGTCACACGTTAAGCTGGAATTAGCGAAGCACAACACAACACTCGCATGGCGACCACACGATGGCCGAGAGCTAAGAGCTGTCTCGTTGCGCTAATTGTCCCGCGCGTATAGATTTGTATATATTATTGGACACACTACTGTCGCACCGGTTTTTGAATAGAAAAAGATGCCTGCAAAAATCTTACAAGGAAAAAAGTAGAAAAAACGTAAAAGAAAAGGAAAAATAAAGAAAAAACAAAATACTGCTACGCAGTAACCCGAACCTCGGGAGATGAGACTGAGCAGGCAAATAAACCTATCTCATTACTAGTCGTGAAAAATTGGCAGGACAAAGATCTTTGGTGTTCGTCACACGTTAAGCTGGAATTAGCGAAGCACAACACAACACTCGCATGGCGACCACACGATGGCCGAGAGCTAAGAGCTGTCTCGTTGCGCTAATTGTCCTGTGCATATAGATTTGTATATATTATTGGACATGCTACTGTCGCACCAGTTTTTGAATAGAAAAAGATGCCTGCAAAAATCTTAAAAGGAAAAATAGAAAAAACGTAAAAGAAAAGGGAAAAATAAAAAAACAAAATACTGCTACACAGTAACCCGACCCGCGGGAGATGAGACTGAGCAGGCAAATAAACCTATCTCATTACTGGTCGTGAAAAATTGGCAGGACAGAGATCTTTGGTGTCCGTCACACGTTAAGCTGAAATTAGCACACGATGGCCGATAGCTAAGAGCTGTCTCGTTGCGCTAATTGTCCTGTGCATATAGATTTGTATATATTATTGGACACGCTACTGTCGCACTGGTTTTTGAATAGAAAAGATGTCTGAAAAAATCTTAAAAGAAAAAAGTAGAAAAAACGTAAAAGAAAAGGGAAAAATAAAGAAAAAATAAAAAAACAAAATACTGCTACACAGTAACCCGAACCTCGGGAGATGAGACTGAGCAGGCAAATAAACCTATCCATACTAGTCGTGAAAGTAAAAATGGCAGGACAAAGATATTTGGTGTCCGTCACACGTTAAGCTGGAATTAGCGAAACACAACACAACACTCGCATGTCGACCACACGATGGCCGAGAGCTAAGAGCTGTCTCGTTGCGCTAATTGTCCTGTGCATATAGATTTGTATATATTATTGGACACGCTACTGTCGCACCGGTTTTTGAATGCAGAAATCTTAAAAGGAGAGAAATAGAAAAAACGTAAAAGAAAAGGGAAAAAAGTAAAGGAAAAATAAAAAAAAAAAATACTGCTACACAGGAACCCGACGTGCGAGAGGGCGTCAATCCTCCCACGGGTAGAGATACTAATATATTAGCAGAGACGACGGGACCAGTGTTATTATAGTATTTAGCTGTTTGGTGACTGCACCACACACGTACTACACGTACTAGTAGTAGCTGTGACTTTTTTGCTCGACTAGCCAGAGGGCAGAGGCAGACGAAAATGGCTCCATATTCGTAAATAAAATTTTATTAGTCAAACATTAAAAATATAAATCATGAATAACTTTTTAAGTTATGGAATTTAAAAATGTAACAATCATATAAATAGATTGGTCTTGAAATGTAGTTCCATAAAAATATACACATGCCACTTTCCAATAAATAATTTTTATAGAATAAAGAGTCAAAGTTATACGTGTTGCTGTAAAAAACAACTTTGTTTACGAGCACAGAGGGTATGTACTGGCTCCTTAATTGAGGATCGAGTGTGACTCGTGCCCGTCGTTACCTACTATATGTACACGAACACTGTATGTGACTGCATCCGTTCTAAATTATAAGACACTTTAAAAAAAATAATTGAAGAGTCAAAATTTTTCAAATCTGACTAAATTTGTGCAATAAGATAATAACAGTTATGATATATCAACTAAATATCATTAATTTTTTTTTTTATAATATATCTATTGGGTGTTATTAATCTTTGTGTTTTTTTCTTTATAATTTGGGTCAAACTTAATATGCTTTGAATTTTTAAGATTAATAGAATAATGACTTATAATTTTAAACTGTGGAGTACTAGGTAGCAACAGTAGCTTTTTTTTTATGCTTCATACATGGAGAGATACATGAGAGAGACTCTGTCCCGGCCGCGGGCGGCGGCCGGCCGGTGGAACTTGTAGGGTACTACGGCGGTAGAGCCAGCCAAGGTCGACGCCTGCTCTGCTTGTTCTCTGCAACTGCAATGGCCGGCCGCCGCGCCGGCACCTGATGTAGTGATCAATCCATCGTCGATCGATGTCACCGGCCGGCCGACAGCGCGGCGCTGGTCACAGATTTCTGGAACGAAAATGAGCACGTACAGACGGATTGATGACGAAGAAACGACGACGTGTTGGCGCTGGCTCAGACGGTATATATGTTGACTTGACTTGACTACAGGATCGAGCGGCGGGCGGCTGTGGAGGCCTGGCCGCGCGCTGCGTGCACGACCTCCTGTTTGTTTCCGGGGACGGGGACCGGTTGTGTACGTTACGTTGCTGTTACCGTGCTCTGCTCCGGATCGAGAGCCACGGCTGACTCGCGCCGACGTGATGAGCCTCGACAGATCGTCGTCGTCGATCTGTCGCGACGGCCGCCGCGCGCGTCGCTGGCTGGTCGTCCGTACGTTCGACGCACGCCGCCGTGGCGTGGCGTGGGCGTACGTTATACGTGCACACCGTGACCGACCGACCTATCTGTGTCTGTGCCCCATTCGCTGTACGTCGGTCGTCGGCAGAGCCGTCAGAGAGAGTGGTGGTGGTGGTAGCCGGTGCGCACAGGAACCTCTTGCATTCTAGGCAGGGGCGGGCTCCTACGGCCGCGGGATTCATAGAACCCCTGCTGAGCTTTTCTATAAAATTTTGTCATACATACACACCGGAGAGTAATTGAAGATGTTTGGAGGTTAAAAAAGTCCCCTTCTAATAATTTTACTGGATCCGCCACGACTGTACGTGTGACTCAGCAACCTCTTTGGAGTGGGACACGTACTTGGGCTTCGTAGTTCCATAACTACGTGTCGGGGGACCGCAAAAGGGATACCCTCAATCAACGCAAAACAAATAGATTAAACCTAGAACACCAATTAATAACAAACCTAGTAAGTCTAACATTCTAAAAAGCCAACCCCTCGAGGCCTACAACGCCGGCCCATCACTGGGGAGCCCGGGCTCGCCAAAACCCTGCCGACCGCCTCACGACAACCTACCCCTCGAGCCCTGGCACATAGGCCTCGAGCCCTCCACGGCCGCACACCGCTCCTTGAGACCCCACACGGGGACCTCGACCCTCTCTAGCACGACAGCCTATCCCTCGAGACACTTCACACCTCCCTCGAGCGGCGCCAGACATTGGATACCAGCCTCATACTGCGCATTTAATGCGTTCACCTACTCCGGTCACGTCTTCTGGTGCACGGCGTGTGTCACAGTGAACCGGAGCCACAGTCAAAAACTCGTTTTCACCACAAGCATGGGCAAAAAGACGCAAGTGCAACACTGTTGGGCCATACCCTACACTGTTGCACGTCCGAGCCACGTCTCGAGAGCCGGATTCCCGCTGTGCGGCAAGTTCTCCCGGGGCTTACCCATACCTGCGGGGGCTCGAGCCCCCCGTAGGCTGCTCGAGGTCGGCCCTGCGCCCCTCGAGCCCTGACAACTTTCACGCTATTGGAAGACAGGTACCCCCAAGACCCGGAGAAACCCTGCCACGTCATGTACGCGCCGGGATGGGCGCTGCATGGCCTCCACGTCGCCACGTCTCCACGTCCGCGCCAGGGATGGAGGCCACGCTTCAACAGCAACCCCCACGTCGGCTACAGTGACCCCGACAAGACAGAATTCCAACTCTTCACCGTATTGGACATTGTACATCCCGACTCCTGTATCACACCTATGTAACTCTGGCCTCCTCTTGCTCTATAAAAGGGGACACCAGGGCCCTTCGCTCCTCCGGTTACACAACTCCACGACAGAGAAGTCTAGGTCCACACTCACACGGGTCAGCAACAACGCACTTACACACTCGAGTCCGGACTCCGATCCACGCTCATTGAGCTTGTATTCGCCCCTGTACAAGCACTTAGGTGCAAGTAATACAAGAACATCCTCCTCCCGCTGGACGTAGGACCTTCTTTGCCCGAACCAGGATAAATCCTTGTGTCATCTTGCATCACCATCCAGGAAGAGAGCACGCGATCATAGTTACTAGTTGATGTCATACCCCCGGGGTAGAAACACCGACAGTTGGCGCCAGGTAGGGGCCTTCGCGTGTCCGAGTCGATTTCTTGTTGTTTTCTGGATGGCTTCTTCCACTCCGTCGTTCTCTGCTGGTGCCGTCATCTGGTTCGGAAACCTCGAGTTCCTGGCCACCGGCAGCGGCAACGAGCTGACCCTGCTCTCCACGAAGGGCCCGAGCGGAGGGCGTATCACGCCACCCCGCGCGGGAGGCGTGGCGCGTCGCCCGCACCACCACGCGTCGCCACCTCGTGAGCGGCGCCGTCGTCACCATAGTCGCCAGGCACAGGCGGTGCTCGCGGCGTACACCCACTTCCCCGCGGCCGGCGCGGGGTCCCCCGAGAGGGAACCTGCCCGGCGCACGGCTGGAGACTCCTAGGGCGCGCGCGCACTCTCCCAGCGAGTTCGCGTTCGTCATGCGCACGAACCGGGAGCCTGGCCAGAGGCCCCCGAGCCGTGCTCCGTCGACACCACCTGGCCTCTTCCCGTATGGGGTGTACCGTGCTCGACGCCAGCGGCTCCCGTTCGGCCTCAGCAACTCCGCTGCTGTCTACGCCCGCCACCTCGACGAGCCCCGTCAGGGCCGGGCGGCGGCAGAGCAGGAGGAACGTCCGGGCATGCTCCTACGAGCCACCGCCGACCTAGAGGTCGTCTACCCCGCGCATGTCGACCGCGACTTCTCACGAGCCGTCGAGCCACCTCGGCAAGCCACCATCGGAGAGTGGTACCGCGAGCTGCAGTCCCAGCGCGAGCCGGGGCGGCACGACGCCAACAGCTCCGACTCTGACGAATACGACTACCACGACCCTGACCTCTGGGATCCCACCAGGGAGTGCTTCCAGCTCGAGGGGGTCGTGGACGATGCCGAGGACGACGACGACGACGACACCAGGCCGGCGCTCAACCTCGAAGAGCCCGGAGACGTGGCTGCGGCAGGCGGATCACGCGTTCAAGGGAGGAACGAACCCCCGGCACCGGCTGCACCATCTCAGCACAGCGACGACCGGGCGGCGCAGCTTGCGCAGCTGCGGGAGGCCATCGCCAGGGCTGAGGAGGAACGACAACGCCTGCTGCAGCTCGAGAAAACTCTAGCGCAGGAACAAGCCCAGCCTCGAGGCGCCGGTGTTCGTGGCCGCGCTCGAGAGGTCCACCGGCAGATCCTCGAGGACGGGGCACCAGCACGCCCCGAGGTGCGTTTCCCACGAGCCGGGCAGAACGTGGTTGCGGCGGCAATGCTGCTCCGTGATCTACCCGCTGTCTCCAACCCTGACGCCAGGCGCATGCTCGGGAAAATGAAGAACCTCCACAAGACAGCCGCAGTGCAGCAGGCCGAGAGCTCAGCCTCGCGACGGCGCAGGGCGGCCTCGGGGAAGCCAGCAGACGCGCCCCACAACGAGCGGGAGATGTCCGTCCACCAGCCGGACGCCCCTCGAGCCAGGCCAGTCCGGGAACGGATCGTCGACAACAGGCCACCTCGAGATGCCAATGACGCCCGCAATGACATCAACCGCTGGCGCAAGGACAAAGGGGCCGAGGAGCGTGGCTATAACGCCCATCGAGGAGGGTGTTACAACAGCGATGAGGACCGGCAAGCCCTCGAGCCCCCGGGCCCCAGGGTCTTCAGCCGGGTGAAAGGTCCTAAGTGGCTAGAGGGGGGTGAATAGCCTAATAAAAATTCTACAAAATACTTAGAGCAACTAGTTAGACAATTACAAAGCGAAGCTTTTTGCTCTAGCTCTACTAAGTGTTGCAAGCCACCTATCCAACAATTCTAGTAACCTATAATCACTATGTCACACAAAAGATATGTTACTACTCTCTAAAATAATGAGTTAGCAAGAAATAATTACTTCTAATTAGAGAGCTACTTCTAGCAACAAATATCTCTACACAAGTGATAACGAAAGTAATGCAAGGATAGAGAGATGTACCGACACCGGCAAGAGACAATCAATCACAATAAGAATACCAAGAAACTTCGGGAGAAGTCCAAAGAGGCAAGAGACACAAAGATTTTCTCCCGAGGTTCACGTGCTTGCCGGCACGCTACTCCCCGTTGTGTCGACCAACCACTTGGTGGTTCGGCGGCTAATAGGTGTTCACAAACCTAGCTCAACAAATGAGCGCCGCAAGAACCAACCCACAAATGGAGGTAACTCAAAGACATGCGCAATCCACTAGAGTTACCTTTTGGCTCTTCGCGGGGAAGGCACAATACCCCTCACAAATCACCGGGAGATGGCCACGAACAATCACCACTCGTGCCAAAGCTCCTCCGCTGCTCCAAGCCGTCTAGGTGGCGGCAACCACCAAGAGTAAAGAGAATACCCGCAGCAACAACAATCCCCAAGTGCCACTAGATGCAAACTCACAAGCAAATGCACTTGGATCCACTCGATCTCACTTAGATTCGCGCTATCAAGCAAGGAGATGAGTGGGAGGGAGTAGATCTTGCTCAAGAGGATGTTCAAGAGGTAGGAAAGTGAAGGAAAAAAATACTCCCCAAACCCGGCCACAACCTATTTATATGAGAGGGGAAGACAACAAGTCGTTCCCCCCTTTTACTGAGCTTTCACGCCTTCGGTCAGTACTACCGGGGCGAGGGTCGGTACTACCGGGGCGAAGGTTGGTACTACCGGCGGTCAAAAGGACCGTTAGAATCGCCTTTCTAACACGGGCGGTAGAGGGTCGGTAGTAGGGTCGGTACTACCGACTTCAGGGTCGGTACTACCGAGCCCGGTACTACCGAGGTTATGGCGGTACTACCTCTAGGCCAAAACTCGATCTACACAGAGAGCCTGAAAAACCACTTCGAACCTCGGTACTACCGATACCCTTGTCGGTACTACCGAGCCCGGTACTACCGAGGTTATGGCGGTACTACCGGTAGACCAAAAACTCCCCCGAACAGAGAGTTTGCGATCTGCTCACGGAGGGGTCGGTACTACCGGCCTCAGGGTCGGTACTACCGACTTCAGCAAACTGACCTCCACGCTAAAAAGGCCATAACTTTTAGCTCCGAACTCCGATTTCGATGATCTTGGACATTTTGGAAAGCTTATTCAGAGGGATATACAACCCACATGAATACAAGATCCAAATCACAAAGGATTAGTACAGATTTCCAATCCAAGATTCATTGCTTCTCTTTTCAAAACAAAGATTTCTCCGAAAACTTCTCCGAGTTGATCCAATTCAAGTCCACCACCTTCTCCTTTGCAAATGTGCTAACACCAACAAGTGTACATCATCAAGTGCATGTGTGTTAGCATTTTCACAATCATTTTCAAAGGATTAGAGGTTAGCACACTAGGTCCTAATGCGTATGCATGTATGAATTCACCTAGTGGCACTTGATAACCGCAATCACCGAGATAGTCCCCTCTTAATAGTACGGCTATCTATCCTAAACACACTCACACCCTCTATGGTGTCTTGAGTGCCAAAACAAAATCCCTATTTATACCTTTGCCTTGATCTCCGTAGGGGTTTGCTTTTTCTCTTCTTCTCTTTCCAAATGTGGAGCACTTGATCCATTTTTGGTCATCACCACCAATACCATGATCATCATCTAGCTCCGGCACTTGGTGTGTACCAACCTAGCTCATAAACAATTCATGACAAGGTTAGTACTCTAGGTGACATCAATTATCCAAAACCAAACAAGGACTTTCACCTGGCCATCCGCAGCTCAACCCTCCCCGACCGCTTTCGACCACCAACCAACATCGTGAAGTATGACGGGGAGGTCGAGCCCAAACTATGGCTCTCCGACTTCCGCCTGGGTTGCGAACTGGGCGGGGCAAAGAGCGACGACCGCGTGATCATACGCCAGCTCCCACTCTACCTCTCGGACACCGCCCGTCGGTGGCTCGAGGGGCTCCCGCCGGATCGGATCCACGACTGGGCCGACCTAGTCAGGGTCTTCGATGGGAATTTCAAGGGGACCTGCGTGCGCCCAGGCAACCCTTGGGATCTACGACGTTGCAGGCAGACAGCGGATGAGCCCCTCCGCGACTTCGCTCGGTGATTCTCGAAGCAGCGCCTCGAGCTCCCCCACGTGCCTGATGAGGATGTCATCTCAGCGTTCCTCGCGGGCACGACATGCCAAGAGCTAGTTCATGAGCTAGGGCGCTACCGTCCCAGGACGGTCGAGGACCTGATGGATCATGTCACCAGCTTCGCCTCAGGCGACGAGGCAGTGGGGGCCTTCTTTGGCCGCTCCACGGACAAAGGTAAGGCGGTGGCCGCGCCGGAGGGCTCGAGCAAGGGCAACGAGGTCAACAACCGTGACAATAACAACAGCAAAAAGAAGAAGAACAAAGGCAAAGGTCAGAAGGCGAAGCGCGACGCCGACGACTACGACGATGAAGAAACGCTCGTGGGCGCCCTCGAGCACAAGACGCCTCGAGGCCCCCCTGACGGGGCTGTCTTCGACACAATGCTCGAAGATCCCTGTCCTTATCATAAGGGTGCCGTGAATCACAAGTTGAAGGACTGCCGACTGTTGAAGGGCTTCTACTCCAAGCTCGGCGACAAGAAGGAAGATGCGCCTAAGGGCAAGGACAACAATCGACACGACGACGGGGACGCGGACTTCCCCCCGGTGCACGACTGCTTCATGATCTACGGGGGCCCGACCGTCGGGCTCTCGGCTCGAGAGAGAAAGAAGGAGCGCCGGGAGATCTTTGCACTCCGCCACGACGCCTCCCGGTACCTCGACTGGTCTGATGCGCCAATCACGTTCGACCGTGACGACCATCCGGATCATGTCATAAATCCGGGAGCATACCCTCTTGTCGTTGACCCCGTCATCGTCGATGTACGGTTCTCCAAGGTGTTGATGGATGGGGGCTCGAGCCTCAACATCATATACCTCGAGACCCTTGACCTCCTGGGGATTTCGAGGGACCAGCTCCGACCCAGCGTTGGGGGGTTCCACGGAGTCGTACCAGGGAAGAAGGCACACCCCCTCGGGCGCATCGACCTGCCTGTCTGCTTTGGCACGCCGGCCAACTTCCGCCGGGAGACGCTCACCTTCGAGGTGGTCGGGTTCCAAGGGACCTACCACGCCATCATCGGCAGGCCCGGCTACGCTAAGTTCATGGTGGTTCCCAACTACACGTACTTGAAGCTCAAGATGTCGGGGCCAAAAGGGGTCATCACCGTCGACACCTCCTACGAGCACGCGTACCACTGCGACGTGGAGTGCGTCGAGCGTGGGGAGGCAAACGTCCAACTCGACTCGCTCGAGGCCCTAGCTGCCCTGGCCATCGAGGAGGCCCCTGAAGCAAAGCGCCACGCTGGCACCTTCGAGCCGGCGGAGCACGCCAAGCAGATACCCGTCGGCCTGACCTCGACCAATGGCAAGACGCTGGCCATCCGCGCCAGCCTCGAGCCTAAATTGGAAGCAGTGCTCGTTGACTTTCTCCGCGCGAACGTCGACATGTTTGCGTGGAGCCCCTCGGACATGCCAGGTATACCGAGGGGAGTCGCCGAGCACGCCTTGGAGATCCAGGCCAGGTCCAGACCGGTGAAGCAACGCCTGCGCCGCTTCGACGAGGAGAAGCGTAGGATCATCGGCGAGGAGGTGCACAAGCTTTTGGCGGCCGGGTTCATCAAGGAGGTATTTCACCCAGAGTGGCTAGCTAACCCTGTACTAGTTAGGAAAAAGAATGGAAAAATGCGGATGTGTGTAGACTACACTGGTCTGAATATAGCATGTCCAAAAGTTCCATTTCCTTTACCTAGAATTGATCAGATTGTTGATTCCACTGCGGGGTGTGAAGTACTTTAGTTTCTCGATGCGTATTCCGGCTACCACCAGATTAAGATGAAAGAGTCCGACGAGCTCGCTAACTCTTTTATTACGCCTTTTGGTATGTATTGCTATGTCACAATGCCCTTCGGCCTTCGAAACGTCGGGGCAACGTATCAGCGTTGTATGCAGCATATCTTTGGCGAACATATAGGCAAAACCGTCGAGGCCTATGTCGATGACATTGTGGTTAAGACCAAGGAGGTCGGGGACCTCGTCAGCCATCTCGAGACCACGTTCGAGTGCCTCCGGGCCAAGAATGTGAAACTCAACCTCGAGAAATGTGTCTTTGGTGTGCCCCGAGGCATGCTACTTGGCTACATTGTCTCACAACGGGGGATCGAGGCCAACCCCAAAAAAATCTCAGCAGTCACGAGGATGGGCCCAATTCGAGACCTCAAGGGCGTACAGAAAGTGACAGGCTGCCTAGCCGCTCTCAGCAGGTTCATCTCGAGGCTAGGGGAAAAGGCGCTACCTCTCTACCGCCTGCTGAAGATGACGGAACGCTTTGCGTGGACTGTCGAAGCCGAGGAGGCCCTAACCAAGTTGAAGGGGTTGCTGACTTCCGCGCCAATTCTCGTGCCACCACGACCAGCCCAGGGTGACAATCCCCCGAGCCTCTCCTCCTCTATGTGGCCGCAACCACCCATGTGGTCAGCGCGGTCATAGTCGTCGAGAGGCACGAGGTGGGTCACGCGCTGCCAGTCCAACGGCCGGTGTACTTCGCCAGCGAGGTGCTCTCCAAGGCCAAGGTCCGGTACCCGCACATCCAGAAGCTGCTCTACGACATCATCATCACGAGGCGCAAGCTCCAGCATTATTTCCTCGCCCATCCCGTGACGGTAGTGTCGTCCTCCCCCCTCAGAGAGATCATCAACAACCGGGAGGCCACGGGGCGCATCGCCAAGTGGTCTGCCGAGCTAATGGGGGAGGCCATCACCTACGCTCCACGAAAAGCCATCTAGTCGCAAGCGTTGGCGGACTTCGTTGCTGAATGGACCGACACCTAGCTCCCACCGGCACAAATCCAAGCCGAGCTCTGGACTATGTACTTCAACAGATCCCTCATGAAGACGGGGACAGGCGCAGGCCTGCTCTTCATCTCACCCCTCGGAGTCCACATGCGCTACCTGCTGCGCTTGCACTTCCCCGCCTCCAACAACGTCGCTGAGTACGATGCCCTTGTCAATGGGCTGCGCATCGCCCTCGAGAGCGGGGTCCGACGCCTCGACGTTCGAGGGGACTCGCAGCTCGTCATCAACCAGGTCATGAAGGCCTCAAGCTGCATCGATCCCAAGATGGAAGCATACTGCGGAGAAGTGCGCAAGCTAGAAGACAAGTTCTATGGCCTCGAGCTCAACCACATCGCTCGAAAGTACAACGAGGCCGCAGACGAGCTGGCTAAGTTAGCATCCACGCGCGGCAGCGTCCCACCAGATGTCTTCTCAAGGGACATTTTCGAGCCATCCGTCAAGATAGGCCCGGGGGCTGACCCCTCGACGCTACCCCTCGAGCCGGACACGGGGCTCGATCCTCAACGCCACCCCTCGAGAACGACCCCTCGACATCCGCTAAGGCAATGCAGATCGACGCACCCGCCACTTCTTCATCACGACCTCTCGACTGGCGGACACCCTTCCTCGACTACCTGACGCAAGGCGTGCTACCAGAAGACAAGACGGAGGCCCGACGCATCGCTCGAAGAGCCAAGACCTACGTCATCTACGACGACGAACGAGAGTTGTACCGTCGAAGCCCATCAGGAATCCTTCAGCGCTGCATCCCCTTCGAGGAAGGACGCAGGCTCCTCGACGACATGCACTCGGGGGCTTGCGGCCATCACGCAGCGCCAAGGACCCTGGTGGGGAACGCCTTTCGACAAGGCTTCTACTGGCCAACCGCCATCGAAGACGCCAAGCGTCTGGTCCAAGCTTGCCAAGGGTGTCAATTCTACGCCAAGCAAACGCACTAGCCCGCGCACGCCCTACAGATGATCCCCATCACTTGGCCGTTTGCTGTCTGGGGCTTGACCTCGTGGGTCCCCTCAAGATGACAACTGGAAAGTACACGCATGTGCTCGTGGCCATCGACAAATTCACCAAGTGGATCGAAGCTAAGCCTGTAGGCGAACCCACCTCCGAGAAGGCTGTCGAGTTCATCGCCGACATCATGTACCGGTTTGGAGTGCCTAACGTCATCATCACCGACAATGGAACCCAATTCACGGGCAAAAAGTTCACCAACTTCTGCGACGACAACAACATTTGCGTGACCTGGGCCTCGGTCGCGTACCCTCAATGCAACGGGCAGGTCGAGCGCGCCAATGGCATGATACTCCATGGGCTAAAGCCGAGGCTATTCAAGACCCTCAAGAATTTTGGAAAACGGTGGGCTGCAGAGCTCCCCTCGGTGCTGTGGGGCCTCAGGACTACGCCGAGTCGAGCCACCGGGTTCACTCCATTCTTCCTGACCTACGACGCCGAGGCTGTCTTGCCTACGGACCTCGAGTACGGCTCCCCTCGACTTCGAGCCTACAACGAGTAAACCAACGACGAGAGGCTCGCCAACGCCAAGGACCAGCTCGAGGAGGCTCGAGACATGGCCCTCATCAACTCCGCGCGCTACCAGCAAACACTTCGACGCTACCACGACAAGCACGTGCGCAAGAGGGACCTGGCGGTGGGGGACCTCGTGCTTCGACGTCTGCAAGATAATCGAGGGCGCCACAAGCTCACCCCTCCATGGGAGGGCCCATACACCGTAGCTGAGGTGCTCAATCCAGGAACATACAAGCTCTACGACGAGCAAGGCAGGATCTTGGCAAACGCGTGGAACATTTCTCAGCTATGTCGCTTCTACCCATAAGGGCCTCGAGGCCTTGTTCATTTTGTTGCTTTGTACAAACATGTTGAATATGAATGAGCAAACTCGTGCACCATCTTTCATATTACCTAGCAACTTAAGGTAGCCTCGACCCTGCCTTGCTCAGGGTCGAGCCTCCCTCGGGGGCTGGCAGGAGGGACCCTCCCAGACTCCGGAAAAAGCACGTTTTTCTTTTCAAAAATTTGACCCTTATCTCGACTCGTATCTCGAGCGTACTAGCGACGTCTAATTCCGTAGATACACTCGAGCCTCCAAGAGTCGGGGGGCGTCGACGTAGATGGCCACCCACGCCCCCGGGCTACGGTACCCTACCTACGCCTCCCCTCGAGGAACTCGTGACGCGTATCGAGGGAACACAGACCAAGCCAGTTGAAGCTCGAGCTAGCGACAAAGAGAAATGATCGAATAAATTTGAAAAGAAAACAACTTCTTTAAATAAACAAGTCATATACACATATTGACCTCGACGGGCCATAAGTCATGATTTGAATTCTTACAAGGGCCTCGACGCCCAAATTTGGCACGCAGGCCTCATTCTTCATCCGTCTGAAATTCCTCCCCAAGCTCTTCTGCCGCGAGCTCAGCCTCGACGTCCGGAGCAGGAGGAGGGGGGCCTTCTACACCGCTGCCTGCATCAGGAGGCAGCACGTCCTCCTCGAAGAGCTTCGCGAACGCCGCCCCCGGCCTCTCCACCTTCTCCAGGATCTTGTCGACGCGGCGGTCGTTCCATTCTTCGTCCTTCCCCTCGATCTCGACGAAGCCCTTGGCGACAACGTTGACCGGGTAGCGGAAACCGGAGCGGACGGCCGCGAACGCCTGCTTCACGCCGTGGTGGAGAGCGCTCCGGACGCGGTCTCGCGCGGCCACATCAAAATAGCACAGGGCGTCCACCAGGGAGTCGCCTCGAGCCACCGTGCCCTCGGCTGTAGCCACCGGGTCGACACCCCACATGGAGCCGAGCCTGTCGAGGGTGACGCGCGCTCGTTCCGCCACCATGGTTTCGCCTTGGAGTTGCTCCACAAGAGCCTTATTCGTCTCGCGGAGCTCCTCGGAGGTCTTCTCGATGTCTATGCAACAAAAAGAAGGGGGTAAGTCCGCGGCGTGGCAAGAATCCCAAAATCAAAGCAAGATAAGGCACGAAGATTACCTTGGCAGTGCATGCCCAGAGCGGCGAAGTCGCTGGTAAGGACCTCGACGCGCTGCTCTAGTGTACGCTTCTGGGACAGCACGTCGAGCTTTTCGCCCCTAAGGTCCTCGACCAGCTTCCCGTCTGCGCAAGGGCCAGGTTTTTTCGGATCACCTCCTGCCGCGCTGTCTCCGCTGCAGCCAGGGTGGTGGCGGCCTCGCTCTAGGCCTCCTCGGCCTCTTTCCTCGCCGCCTCTGCTGCAGACCGGGCGGTGGCGGCTTCGCTTTGGGCATCGACGACCTCCTTCTTCGCCGCCTCCGCTACAGACCGGGCGGTGGCGGCCTCGCTTCGGGCGTCGGCGGCCTCCTTCTTCGACGACTCCACCGCGGACAAAGCGGTGGTGGCCTCCCTCTTAGCTTGGGCGGCTTCGTCTCGAGCCGCCTGGGCCTCCGCCAGCGCCGCGTTGAGCCGGCTCGCCATCTGCGCGTTCCGACCTAGCTCGGCGCGGAGCTCCTAGAGCTCCCCCTCTGCCTTCGCGAGGGCGGCCGCCACCTGCGCGGACTTCTTCGCCTCCTCCGAGAAGGACATCTCCGCCTCCGCCACGAGCTCGGCCACCTCCCTGAAGATGGACCGCGCCTCCCGCGCGAACCCCCTGCCAAGCTGGCCGCTCGACGGGGATCAAGGCGCCGGACGGGCTCGGCGCGTCAGGATACGGCCACGCCGATCGGTCGACCTCGATGATGGGCAGGCCCTCCTCCTCCGGCTCGAGCGGCGCCAGCTGCGGCCCACCAACCGGCGGCACAGGCTGCGGCTCCTCCGTCCCTCCGCCGTCTCCTCCTGCTGCTCCGTCCCCTTCCGAGGCGACGACACGGCCTCGCGTGGAGGCGAGGACTCGAGCGGTAGCAGATCGCTCGAGGGGTGGCTCGTCCCCAAGCTTTCCTCCCTCGCCGGATCTTCCGGCGTCTTGTCGACCCCGGCCGGTGCCTCGAACGCTTCCTCCAGCGTTGAGCCCTCGACCGGGGGCGGCACCCGCTCCAGCTCGTCCAGGAGCTCCTCCACCATCGACACCTTCTCCGCCGACGCCTCTCCCTCCTTCCCCTTCTCCGCGGGCCGGCTCGCGTCGACTGGGGTCTCGAGGGCCGCCGACCCTTCAGCCCCAGACGCCAACAGAGCCATGCTTGTCTTGGGAGCTCCCCCCGAGATGGTCGTCATGATGGAGGGAGGAGTGGCCCTCTCGATAGGCGCCACCTGAGGAGGAGGAGGAGGAGGAGGAGGAGGAGGAGGAGGAGGATGCGGTGCCGCGACGGACTCAATGGCGGCGGGCTCGGCGCCAGGAGCCGTGGTCCCTGCTGAAAAAGGAGAACAACATCGTCAGAAATAGGAAAAAGCCTCGATCCCCATGGTCGACGGCGTCGGCCTCACCAAGATCCGCGGCGGCCATCTGGCTTCCCCGAGCCACGGCCGCTCGAGCCTTCACCAGCCAAGCGGCCTCCCCAGCGGAAGAAGGAGCCATACCTCGAGGTGCTTGGACCTCAGCAGAGCTCAAGGTTTTGGCCCGCTTGGACACCGCAGGGCCCGCCTTCTGCCGGGGGCGCTTTTCCCTAAAGAGTCAGAAAACAGCACATATCACCAAAGGTAAAAAGGTAAAGTTTCCCTACCAACGAAATTGAGGAACACTACTTACCCGAAGCGACGGCGGGGAGTCTTCCCCGAGTCACTGGACCCGCTCGGGGGCTTCGAGCCCGCCCCATGGCTCGAGCCATGCTCCCGAGCCGTCTCCACGTGGCTCGGACGGGGGGAAGGCTCCCGATGCATCCCGTGGCTCGACCCCGGCGGAGAGATCTCCTTTTGTCTCCTGTCCTGGGGAGGCGATCGCGTCTCCTTCGACCGGTCATCTTGGCGCCTTTCCCGGCGCGGGCTCCGGGACCTGCTCTGGCGCTCGTGCTGACGGTCACGCCCCCCCGCGCCTGCCTTCTTCTCTCGGTGGCGGTGCGGCGACGGACTCCGGGGTCGCTCGCGACTCCCGTCACGAGACGACCGGGGGCTCCCCCCTCGACGGTTATGGGGCGGGGGCTCGACGCCTCTCGTGGTGCCCGCTCCTCCGCGGGCTCGATGTCGCCCTCGACGTCTTGCGGTGGTCGGCCCAGAGTCCTTCTCGACGTGTTGGCCGCTCTCGACGACCGGCCCTTCTCGAGACCCCCGCCTGGGCCGACGCGGTCGTGGCCTCCTTCTGTGCCGCGGCGATGGCGCTCCTGGTTCGAGGCTTCCTCGCGTCAGGGGGCACGTCCGGCACGGAGCTCGACGGGCCTGAGCCTCCGACGAGGCTGGGCTCGGCGCAGCCTTCCGCTGCTGCGTCCCGCGCGATCCCTTCGCCGGGGGGACCTCCAAGACATCCTCCTGCACAGAGGAGCGGTCAGCCCTGACGTCGAAGACCCCCGCGCGCCTCAGACGCGCATCCATCCCTCCGTCGTCACTCTCCTCCCCATCATCGTCCTCCTCCTCCGAGCTCGTAGAGCTGAGCTCGGGGGACTCCTCTCCAGGCTGCCGGTTATGACGAGCCTTCGCAAGCTTCTGTTCCCGGGCCGCCCGACGCAAGTTCCTTTCTTTTTCTTTCTTCTTCTTGGCATCCTTACTCTCTTTATCTTTCTGGGCAGAGAGCCGCCTCACCTGTATTTCCACGGCGTCCTCCCTCACCGGGGGCCTCGACGCGCGACATGTGAACGCCCCCTGCCAAAAAGAAACTTGATGAGAAAAAAAACCACAAGGAAAGTAAACAAGGTTCGGAGAAAGAGAAAGGAAGGGAGGCTCGAGACAGTCTAGCTCGAGGGAGGCTTACCGGGTCGAGGCACCCCTCGTCGGGCGCCATGGCGATCAGGTTGGCCTCCTCTGGGCGGAATGACCCGTGGACCGTGACCATCACCCTGTTGGTAGCCTCGTTCCGAGACAGTCTCTCCTCGGCCATCCTCGACTGGTTCAGCACCTCGAGCGGGGCGTTTGGCCCCATCTCGAACATAAGAAGGGGGCGGTCCGCCAGAGGAAGAACCCTCCACTGATGGAACGCCCAGATGACCGCCTAGACGGTCAGCTTCTTCTCCTCCACCAGCACCCGCATCGTGTCCATCAGCGGCTCCAGGTGGCGCTACCTGTCCGCCGTGACTCCCCAGTTCCACTTTTCCAGGCGCTGGGTGATGACCCTGCCGGTGTACTGCGGAAGGAGCCCGCCCTCGTTCCGCAGGTAGAACCAGTGGTCGTCCCACCCCGCTTGGTTGGTGGAAAGCTTGTAGCGGAGGTAGTCGCGGGGGACGTTGGCCGACGAGGGCCCGGTCCTCGCGGTGATGGTGAGGGAGCCCACGCGCGCGAGCCTCCTCCCGCTCGGCTTCGCGACCTTGTGGAAGAGCTCGCCCCAAAAGAGGTGGATGAACATCTCCCAGTGCGGCTCAATCTTCAGATACCCCTCGCACACCGCGGCGTAGATGGCGGCGTGCGAGATGGAGTTGGGGGAGAAGTGCTGCAGCTCCACCTCGAAGTGGTGGGCCAGCCCCCGCATGAAGCGGCTCGGCGGGACGCCGAGCCCCATGCGGTGGTAGCGCGTGAAGCTCACCACGTACCCCTCCGGCGGGTGCGGCTCCCGGTGGTCCGTCGACGGAAGAATCCACCACGCGGGACCCTCCTGCGGGTTGGGGCGGAGAAGCCCCCGCTCCACCAGCGTCTCCAGCTCTTGCTGCGTCGTCTTCGTCGGGCTCCAGTCTTCGGCCGGCAGCACCTGGGACGAACGGCCATGGCGGCGCGGCCATGAGCGGCGCGGCGGCGCGATCTGGCGGCGGCCGGGGCCGGGAAGATTACCTATCGATGGTTTGGGAAGAAGGCGTGTGGAAGCTACGGCGGCGGTGAAGGCAAAGGCAAAGTAAAGGGTTCCTCTCCCCCTCTTTCGATATTTATAAGAGAAAACCCCAACGGGCGAGGTCGAAAAGGTAACCGCACGCATTTAATGTGCCCACCTAACCGCATCTTGAGCTAGTCGACAGGTACACGCGGCGACTCCGCGCTCGCTCCGCTCCTCCGGGACCACCACGGCCGCCGCTCCGACTTCTTGTCAGTCGCCCTAGCGCCACGATCTCACATCTATCTCGCTCAAAAAGGCGCGCCCAATGGGCAGAAGGATTCCAAGCGACGGAGGCTTCTTCAAGAAGGTAAAAACGGGCCCGGTGAAGGACCGAGAAGCTACCCGAAAGCGACCAGAGGGGGGGTGAATGGGAGCTTCAAAAATTTCCTTTCGGAAACTAGATGCCACTGTCCCAAGATCAACCCCAAAAGCGAAACCTAGAGCTTGCTAATGTCCACGACCCTAGATGTAGGGTGGATGCTCCTAGAAGCACAGCGGGACACTAGACAACCCTAGAAGCCAACCCAAAAGACGGAACTCAAATCCGATCAAGAACGAACGAACAACCGCGAACGAAGACGCGCGAAACTGCAGCGACGACTGGACTCTGGCCTGCGTCCGGTCAGCAGGGACCGGACGCGTCCGGTCGTCAGAAAACAGCTCTGGGAGCTCTCTGTTCGCGACCGGACGCACGGAGCTCAAGCGTCGGTCGTTCACGAGCGTCCGGTGATGAGACAATGACACGGGAACAGTGCAAGGTAGCGTCCGTCGAAATGCAAACAGAGCGTCCGCGCACTCAGAGTAGTCCGTGTGCAAACGAGCAGCGTACGCGTCCGGTCGAGAGCGTCCGGTCAGTACGCAGAAAAGCTTGGCGCCGTGCTCAACGACCGGACTCTGAAAGCGTGCGTCCGGTCAGCCCGACAGAGCGTCCGGTCACCCCGCGACTGCACTGAAACTCCGGCGATTCAACCCGATCTCCTCCGAATCAAGTGCTCTAGGCTTGGGATTCGATCTGAGGAGTCACAAGGAGGTTAGTGAGCTATCTCTAAGAGATCATGGCTCGAACCTAACTCCAAATCGGTGAATCGAAGGAATTCGGGGGAAAGAAAGAAGAAAAAAGACCCGAAACTAAAACTTGATCGATCTCCTAGACCGTGAGGTTAGAGATGATTTCTTTCGGTGGAAAGAAGTGCCTCACGATCTAGAGCAACTCAGTTCAAACGGAATCGTGAAAGATGAACCGAGCACAAAGATCAAGCGACGGGAAAACTCAAGGCACAAAGCAATCCGCGAAGAACATGATGAACATGAAATCAAAACGCGAATTGACACCAAGAGATGGGATCCAAGGTGAGGATACGGCCTCACTTCCTCGAATCAACAGTACACAGAGTGGAGTCTCTCTGCGGATCTCAACTAGCTAAAGCAGGGGTGTGGGAGAGTGGAAACCCTAGGAAATGAAAGCTCTAACTCAGATTAAGATTAGGAGGAGGGTGTCTCCCCTAGACTACTATATACTAACCTAGCCTAAGTCTATTTCCTACTCTACCCCTCTCTACTCTAATTTACAGAGCGGACCAGCCTAACCCTAAGGCTATTCTAGTCCACCCGCTGGTGGTAGGTAGATCCGACGGCCACGCCCGCACGGTCTTCCGCGTCGCCTCCACGCAACCTTCAGATCGCCGCCACGTGCCGCCACCACTCTGCACCCCCGGTTTTGCGGCCCAAACCGGGAAACCAGCCTTTTCCATCAGCCCCCGGTATTGAGGCCCAAACCGGGAAACCAGCCTCCAGCCCGAGTTTTGTGGCCCAAACTCGGAAACCCTCAGCGCCCGAGTTTTGAGGCCCAACTCGGAAACCGGCCCACTCCCAGGTTTTGAGGCTCAACCTGGAAACCCAGCACCCAGGTTTTGAGGCCCAAACCTGGAAACCGTCCACCGTTGGTTTTTCCCGGGCTCTACCAACAAACCGGCGTCGTAGAGGGGATGCACCGCCTGTGCACCCCTTCCACCGACATGATCGCACTTCTCCGCCTGTCGCTGTCGCAGGCTGCCAGCCACCACAGCTGATCCTCCGGCCTCCAGTCCATCAGTCCAAGTCCACGTCCGCCCTTCACCGTCCGATACATCGGCATGGCACGTCCGCCGCACGGCACGCCCATCCTTCATCGCGCCCGGTCCGTCGGCACGGCACGTCGCAACTTGACCTTCACCCGCCATCGATCACTGTCTCCGTGCTCGACACCTGCACAACACAAGCCAAAGAACATGCGCATCATCTCCATTGACAATCACTCATCACACAGAGACTCGGCATACACCCATGTATCCGCAATCTCCCCCTTGATGAGTGCATTGTCAACTCCACAACAAATCATGAATAAGAAGAAGGAGGTAGGAAGGAGTGGGAGAGAAAAACCCAACCAAATGACCCAGAAGCTTAACAAAAGCCGAAGAAGGTCAAGTGGATGAAGCAAAAACTGGTCCCCAAAGACATGGGCAACGGCTTGACGCAACCAAGCAAAGCAAAGCTAGCCCTCAAGAAGAGGTAGAACAGGCTCAACACCGCTAGCAGATAGCAATTGAAGATCGGAGGACAACAGAAGCAAAATGCTAGTCCCTCAAGATAGAGGCACAGAGGCTCAACACAACTAGCAAGAAAATCACTCCGAACCAATTGAAAATCAACCCAAACCAAATGGGAAAGCACACCAGACGATACCAATTGAAAGCCAAATGAAAAAGCTTATGAAAGCTCATGAGAAGCTAGGAACGTTTGCTAGTCCCTCAAGACAGAGGCAACGGCTCAACACAACTAGCAAACTCCCCCTCGACAAATGCAAGCAACTAGGACAAAAGATTTTCAGGGCATATGATTTGCGTAAATTTCTCCCCCTAGTTGAAAATGCACTTATCAAGGCCAAAAGGTATCGGAGAAGCAACTCTCTTCACATAAACTCCCTCTGAACACAAGATCTCCTTCCCACAATGCATATGAAGTCAAAATGCAAGTTAGGAGCTTCAAGTATATAGTCAAAAGAGTGCAAAGATGCTCTAATCAGTATAGCTCCAACATCTCAATTAAGCACTCAAATAGCAAAGGCTCAAACTGATCACTTATACGAAATATGAAGCATATGAGCATGTGAGCAGTTTTAAGCCAAAAGGATAGTCACCATCAAAATAGCACTAGACATGTATAGAAGGAAGCCAAAAAGTGCTAAGCATATATACAAGGTGAACTACCCCTAGCAAAGTTCAATCATCATGCATAGGAATGAAGCATATACTTGTGATTTCAAATTCATATCGGAGTTGCAGCGGTAAAAGAATTCACAAGTTCATTTTTAGCATGTGATTGCGAGAGGTTGAAAGCTTGTCATCGCCTAACTTTTCAACCGTGCGAAGCCTATGCCGAAGCAATCAGAAGCTTAAAGCAACGGTTTCGGTCATACACTACATGGCTCAAGTTTAACTCAAAGTGCAATGAGAAACAGTCTCAATACCATGAGGTGTTGACAAGCAATCCCATCTTGATCTTTTCAATTCAACAATACTTGGTCCAGATTTTAAGCAAGTTATGAACAACCAAGCAAGTGAATGACTCAGAACTAGAGACATAGCAACCTAGCATATATGAAAAGCAGGAATGGACTCAACACACCCTACACATGCTAGTTGCATATCTCAATGGTGAACATTTTCAGATTTATATACATTAGGCATAATTCACCATTCCAAAAAATAGCTCGCTCATAACATGTAACAGTGATCAGAAAGAGCATAAGCTACAAGCATCATCATAAGTATCGGAGCAATACTAACAAGAGCATAATTACATTCTAGTGAATATAGACATGAAGCTCAGAATGTAAATGCGTATGCCCGACACAAAACTGAACGAAAGAAGATACCAAAGGAGAGACTCAAGAAACTCAAAAAAAAAGAACCTCAAAAATAAAGAGTCAGTCTGTACATCTCAAAATGCTTCCCCCATCTAAAAGGGGAAACACACACCAAGCTCACCCCTCAACCTATTAAAGGTTGATTCGTCTAAAGGCTTGGTGAAAATATCAGCCAATTGGTGATGAGTATCGACATGGCGAAGGTCGATATCACCCTTCTCCTGGTGGTCTCGCAAGAAATGAAAGCGCACATCAATGTGTTTGGTTTTCGAGTGAAGCACAGGGTTCTTAGCAACGCTAATGGCACTCGTGCTGTCACAAAGCAAAGGAACTCGAGTAAAGCTCAAACCAAAATCACGCAAAGTGGCCATCATCCAGAGTAACTGGGAACAGCAGCTAGCCGCAGCAACATATTCAGCCTCCGTGGTAGACTGAGCGACACTAGACTGCTTGCGAGAAGACCACGACACCAGAGAAGATCCAATAAACTGGCAAGTCCCAGAAGTGGACTTGCGCTCAATGCGACAACCAGCAAAATCAGCATCAGAAAAACCACAAAGCGAGAGGGTGGAGGAAGCAGAATACCAAATCCCGAGCTCGGGCGTGAAACGAAGGTACCTGAAGATGCGCTTCACCGCCTGACGGTGAGAAATGCGTGGCGAAGCCTGAAAGCGCGCGCACAAGCACACGGCGAACTGAATGTCCGGCCGTGTCGCCGTCAGGTAGAGCAGCGATCCAATCATGCTGCGGTACTCCTTCTGGTCCACTGCTTCTCCATCCGTGTCGGCATCCAGGGCAGTCGTCGTCGACATGGGCGTCGGAAGAGGCTTAGCCTCACCCATGTCGAACCGCTTCAGCAAGTCCCTTGTGTACTTGCCCTGGTGCACAAACGTCCCCTCTCGGGATTGCTTAATTTGCAACCCGAGAAAGAAAGTCAGCTCGCCCATCATGCTCATCTCGAACTCCCTGCTCATAGTATCTGCAAACTTGGCAACCAAAGCGTGAGAAGAACCACCGAAAATGATATCATCCACGTAAATTTGGACCAAGAGAGTATCTTTGCCTTGCTTGAGGAGAAAGAGCGTTTTATCTACACATCCCATTTTAAAACCCTTAGCTAGCAAAAAGGTTTTTAATCTCTCATACCAGGCTCTAGGGGCTTGTTTCAAACCATACAAAGCTTTGTGGAGTTTAAAGACATGGTTTGGAAACTTGGGATTTTCAAAACCGGGGGGTTGCTGGACATAGACCTCCTCCTCAATATAGCCGTTTAAGAAGGCACTCTTGACATCCATTTGAAAAAGTTTGAAACCCATGGATGCAGCATAAGCCAAGAGTATCCTAATAGCCTCCAAACGAGCTACAGGAGCGAAGGTCTCCTCATAATCTATCCCCCCTTCTGACTATAACCCTTCGCTACAAGCCGGGCCTTGTTTCTCACAATGTGGCCCTCCTCTCCTTGCTTGTTTTAAAAACCCATTTTGTCCCAATAGGTTACAGTCAGGAGGTGGTGGCACTAGAACCCAAACCCGATTTCGCTCAAAGTTCTCTAGCTCCTCATGCATGGCATTGACCCAATCCGGATCCGTCAATGCGTGTCCAACATCTCGGGGCTCAAAAGACGCAACAAAAGCAGAATGAGCAAAGTGCGAGATGTGCTGTGACCTGGAGCGAGTAACTCGCTCGTCGATGTCTCCGATCATCTGTTCAGGGGGGTGCTGGCGCTGGATGTGTCGTGGCGCCTCCCGGGAAGAAGTAACCTCCCCCTCAACAGTAGCTGGTTCCACCCCGGGTACAAAAGGTACCGCGCGAGGTGGATTCCACGGCCCCCAGGAAGAAGACGTCTCGGGGCCACGGGTCGTCGTCGAAGCCGCTCCCGGCGGCGCGGCAGGCGGAGGGGGTGCTGGATCATCTATACCTTCAGCACCCTCTTCCTCGTCATCGAAAAGAGGCTCTCCAACCTCGTGATCACCTGCACGCTCAAAACGAGAAGAAGGAGAAACAAGAGTCTCGTCGAAGGTGACATCTGATGTCTCCATGACTCGGTTAGTGTCAAGGTTAAGTACACGATAAGCTCGAGTGTGAGTGCCATAACCCAAAAACACACCGTCAGAAGAACGAGACTCAAACTTGTCTAGGTTGCCTTTTTTCAATATAAAACAGTGGCAACCAAAGACTCTAAAATAACTCACCTTGGGCTGGCGACCAAAACGCAACTCATAAGAGGTCTTCTTCAAAAACACTCTCAGAAAAATGCGATTCGAAATATAGCATGCAGTGTTCATAGCTTCGGCCCAATAGCGCCTAGGAGTCCTATGCTCATCAAGCATCGTCCTGGCCATCTCAACAAGGGTCCGATTCTTCCTCTCTACAACACCATTTGGGGTGGTGTATAGGGGAAGAGAAAACTGATGCTCCAAACCAAGGCATTTACAAAACTTCTCAAAATCCGAATTTTTAAACTCGGAACCATATCACTTCTAATCGCTCGCATCGAGTTCAAAGGGAACTCGTTCTGAAGACGCAAAATCAGATCGCGAGCGAAGGAGAATGTCTCGGACTTCTCAACTAAAAAGAAGACCCACGAATACCTCGAAAAGTCGTCAACAATAACAAGCACATACCACTTCCACCAACCGAGCTCACCCGAGCCGGACCAACAAGGTCCATATGCAAAAGCTCTCCGGGTGCGAGGTCATAACCTGGTCAAGGATGGTGGGGAGCAGCAACCATCTTTCCATGCCGGCAAGCATGGCAAACTAGATCCTTCTCCAACGAAAGCTTGGGCAATCCTCGGATTAAGCCAAGTGAGCTAAGTCTTGCAAGCAAGTCAAAACTCAGTGACCGAGCCTCCTATGCCACTTCCAAAGATCAGAAGAAGAAGGACTAGCCAAAAGACAGCGAGAAGATCCAAACGACTTTGAGAAATTCGCGCGAAAGGACATTCCCAAAGGGTGAAATCAGACATACAAGATCACCCTTAGGATCTAAGATCCGGCTAAGGTTCGGTTTGAAACGAATCTCATAGCCTTCACGAAAAAGTTGCGAAACAGAAAGCAAGTTGAAATGCAGGTTAGAAACAAGAGCAACCTCGCGCAACACAAAGTGCTCATTAACCCGCACTGCACAACGGACAATACCTTGCCCCTTACTTTGTCGCCGAAGGTTATGTACTCTTTTCCGGCGACCGGACTATGGCTGGAGAACCATTTGGCATTTCGGTCATGTGCCTCGAGCAACCGGAATCCACAAGCCAAATGTCCTCCAACCGCTCCTCCTACATCAATAAAAAGACATAGGGTGAACACGGTCCAACACTGGGGTTAGTAAGATAAGAAGGAAACCAGTGTTGGGCCGCTGCTCAAAAGAACGGTCAGTGTAAAAACCATCCTGTCTAGGGGATAGCGATCACCACGCACAGGAAAACGTGGTCCGCTGGGGAAGAAGCGCTCACCGCGACTCTACTGCGGTGGGACAAGGCGCTCAACAAAGCCTCCACACGGGGTCCGTTACCTGCAAAAACAGGACCTCGTCGGGCACGCTCTCTCACGAGGTCTTACGCCTAGGAGCCTGCTGCTCAACTCTAGCGTCTCTCCTCGGAGCTCTCTCCTGCCTGGGCCTCACAAACTGAGGTGCTCTACCTCTAGGCCTAGTCTCCCCTCCTAGGGCTCTCTCCTGCTGCCAAGGCTGGGTATGCTTCCCTCCAGACTAGAATCTCTCCCGCTGAGGCTGCGGGAGCATGTTCCACCACGAGCTGGGTGGAAACATGTCCGGGGTGTCTGCATCCTCCCTAGCTGGCGCTGCGCTCTCTCCTGCGCCTAAAGCAGAACTCACTCAGGTGACCATCCCGCCCACAAAAGTCACACTGAAACCTCACCGAACGCAAAGGGGGTTGTTGGTTTGCAGGGATGTGGGTATGGTTCACCTTGCCCTTGCCCTTCTGTGGCAACTCCTCTGGATGGGTGGCATTGTGTCAAGCTTGTTCTTTAGGTGATTGGGCTTGGGTGCCATTGTGGATTCTTGGGTGGAGCCTTGGGGGGTTCAACTACAACTCCATCCTTGGTGACAGGCTTGGCAGGCTCTTTGGGTGGAGCTTGGTTAGTTTGGGAGTAGTGGTGGAGTTGGGCTTCTCACAGGGGTTCAGACCACTAGACTCTCCAATCTTACCAAAAGCTGAAAGATCAACACTCTGGCCAAGACCTACACCAGGAGCCCCAGCAGCTCGCTTGAATTGGGAGATCATCATCCCGAGCTGAGGCTCACCACAAGACACCATGACAAGACGGTCCGAAGGTATGTGTTTTCCTCCTCGGTACGCACCTTGTCATGCCTCACATTGGCCATCTCCTGCTCCAGGCCCTCACACAAGCACACCTCTTGACACAAGTGCTATCCGAGCCGGCCTTCTCAAAAGACTCAAGCTTGGCATTCTTCTCTGCCAACTCGGATTGCAAGACAGGACAAGTCTTGCACGCACCCAACAGCTGCGGTCTAGCTCGGAGCTCATCCACCTCATCTACCAGCGCAGCATACTTACTCCTCAGAGTGAGAAGATCCGTCATGTGCGCGGCGCAACTCTCGCACTCCAAACTCCTCCGACACAACCACGGTGGACCGAGCGAACTCAAGCTCCTTCACCGTGTCCTCCCACTTCTGCCTAAACTCCTTGCGCTCTCTAGCGGCACGCCTAAGCAACTTGTCTTGACTAAGGAGGGCAGCAGTCAACTTCTCAACCTCGGAGGAAAGCTCGTCGTAGGTGAGAGATACCTGGGAGGTGTCGTCGTCGTCGTCGTTCCGAGGGGTACGCTCGGCTCGCCGTCGACCTCATCTCCGAGCGCCATGGTACACAGGCCTTCGTCGCGGCGAAGAAGCACAAGCCGTTGAAGTGTCCTCCAGTCTTCTTCTCGGACTCGTCATCACTCGATCGAGCGGAGTCGTCATCCGAGCCGTCGACATCGCTGAGCGTGGCGAAGAACGCTCGCTGCTCAGCCTGCTGCTTCTCCAAGTACTTCTTCTTGATGTACTCTTTGTTGAAGCCGCCCCGCTTCTTGTGCCTTGGGGAACGTGCTTCTCCTTGTACTTGGAGTCGCGCCTGTGGCCGTGATCGCCCTTCCCAAGATGCTTGTTCTTCTTCTTGGGGCAGTCGGCGATGAAGTGGTCGGGGTCGCCGCACTCGTAGCATCCGGTGCGTCCTCCTCCGCGACGACGGTTCATGCGGTTGTTGTGGAACCGCGAGAACCGGTTGGCAAGCAAAGCCAACTCGTCGTCTCCCAAAGACTCCAGCTGGTCCTCTGTCACAGAAAAGAGAGAAGAAAGCGCAAAGCCAGCTGAGGGGTTAGAGGAAGAGCCGGAAACCAAAGCCATGGACGGGCGAGAAGGATTTTCAAAAGAAGCCCTCGCCATAGCATCAATCTCACTGGAC
>CM019826.1:161204536-161219563 GCA_009763385.1 Coix lacryma-jobi var. lacryma-jobi
CCATGGTCCATCGATCTTGACATCACTTGCTCTTCACCATCGCTTCGGTCCTTCGGTGCCAAGTCTTGCTTAAGCCTCCCGACACTCGGTACCAACGGCTTCAAAGCCTCCAACTTGCCCTTCACCTTTGCAACCGGTCCATCAAGCCAAGTCTTGCCTTGATCTTCACCATCTTAGCCACATGACCACATGTCATGTTTCATGTGCATTAAGCTCCTTCTTCACATGTGTGAGCCTTGCAACATCTTCCAAGCCATTTCACCTCTATAGCATATGTTGCTCACACATGATCACCTATGGACTAATCACCTGTGTAATTCACTTCAAACACATATTAGTCCACCTAAGTTGTCACTCAATTACCAAAACCAAACTAGGACCTTTCACCGATGCCACGTGCCAGCTACCACAGCTGGTCCTCTGGCCCTCTGGTCCGCCAGTCCAAGCCTCACGTCCGCCCTTCACTGCTCTGGGTACATCGGCATGGCACGTCCGCCGCACGGCACGCCCATCCTTCACCGCTCCCGGTCCGTCGGCACGACACGTCTCTACTTGACCTTCACCTCGCCATTGACCACTGTATCCAAGCTCCACACCTGCACATTAACACAGCCAAGAGACACATGTTGCACATGCACACCAACACAGAAACTGTGGCGGAACCGACCTGGCGATAAGAGCTCAAGTATTATCTTAGCCAAATCCGTCTGACTTCGACTCATACTTGAACCCATATAACCCCGGTAGTCCGGAAATCACGAAGGATTTCTAACACCATAACATACAGGATCGCATCGTTCAAGGTTACATTCGTAAAGATACATCACAGCGAAACGAAATCGAATTTAAAACATCAGAGTGCGGAATTTAAAACAGAGTTATTACAATATTGAGTTTTAAAAGTGCGGAAGCTTGAATAAGTTTAAAACACGACCACAACAAACGTGGTCCAAATAAAACATTGTTTGATAAACCCACTCAACACAAGTCATTCCTCCTTTTTAAGATAGTGTGCCACCAGTAGTCTCAGTCTGGCAAAAGAAGGAGGAAAGCTTCTTGACGACCCTGCCCTGGGCCTACTCCTCATCACCTTCCACTGGGTAGAGGCAGTGCTTACAATAGCCAAAGTAGACCTGGCCATCTGCAACAAACGGGATAAACCCTGAGTACGGGAATGTACTCAGCTAGACTTACCCGTCTAACTGAAAATAAAAGACTCCAAGGGTATGCAAGGCTTTTGAGGTGGAGCTGGGATCTTTTAGTTGCGAAAGGCTCAAATTCAGATAAGGGATAATTAATGATTATGGTAGAGCTGTTACTTTTTTAAACCTACTCCTTAGTTCTAGGTTATTACCTGTACTAGAGCACTCACTTGAATCTAACAAACAATAATATAACCATATCCAGTTGACTTATCCACATTTTAGTTGAACCTTTAAACATCACATGGAGTTGTATCGTGGTGAAGCTCGCCATAGTTTCCCACTAACCGGGGGAGACGGCGACTCGAATCGAATTCCAAATCAGCTGATGAAAGACCTTTAATACCAGCCCACACTTTCCCCGTCGGGTCCATGCATTGGGCAACCGCTCGACGCTTGTTCGTGGTGGTAATCGTCGCGGCTCAAGCACGGACCGCCCAATCAGAGTCTGGCGATGGCCTCACGCGGCAGATCGCAACTTCCGTACTAGAGGGCACGACACGGGTTGAGACCGGCCCGAACAGCTTCTAACCGGCTTTGGGGTCGATGATTACGGCACCGACATATCCCTAAGTAAAAGGGCGCGTTCAAAAATGAACGAGGGCCAACATCGATACAAACCTATACGATCCAACGGATGAACTGCCCCAAGTTTCCAAACTTGTGCCCTGCCATCCCGTTGACCGTTTTTCATTACTACTCAGGTTCTTTTCCACGATAGCAAATATAGCCAACCGTGATCCGGTAAATACCCATCGGGGTATTACGGAAACATCCTTAACTACTACTTTTATTAAGCAGGCTAAGCAATTCTACATTATTAAGCAGTAGCAGGATAACAAGGCAGGTAAAAATCAATAATCAAGGAATGGTAATGCAACAAATAGGATTCAGTCAACTCCTATACCTAATGCATCACAATATAAAAGGACTCAAGTAAATTAATTATAAAAACTGGGAGACTTAGAATGCTCCGGGGCTTGCCTTGAGTGAAGACTGAGGCCTCGTGGGAGGGGCACTCAGGCAGGTTAGTGTCGTGGACGGGGTCTGCTTCCTCCGACTGCTGGAGCTCCTGGATCTCCGGCTCGGCGTTTAGCTCCTGCTCTTGGTGAAGCTCCGGCGGGGTCGATCCTATTGCATGCGATGAATTTATAATTCAATAAATGCGGAAATAACCCTTGCAAACCAACAAAGCCAACTTGTTGAACCACTTTTAACATTGGGGCAACACTATTCAATTCATAAGACAAAATCCGATAATCACCCTTTTCCACTTTTAACTAGATCGAAAGAAATTTCGATTGAACTGCAAGGCATTTTTTCTAGACTCAGGAAAATCCACAAAAATTCCAGAAAGTCAACAACACCTACTGGACCCTACTAAACAAGTTTCAGGCCAAAATAACTTGCAGAACTGCAGATACAAAAATGACAAGCAAACTGCTCATAAAGGTACTTTGAACTACAACCCTACTGTAAAAGAGTGCATAGCTCTATTTCCTATTTTTCCCAGATTCTACTTCACATTTCATATTTATCCAGAAAGTTCCATGACCAGAATCATCATATATTTTCTTACATGAATTTCTAAAGATCTATACAGAAAAGCACAGTTGTAAAGCAACTACAAGTTTTTCCATAAAACAGATCAAGTTTATATTTTTCTCAGACTCTTCATGACACACCAAGACTGTGCAAATTTTCCCATATTTTATTTCAACATATAAAACACCTTAACACTTATTCTAAGAAATCAGCAAAAAGAGACTTTTAACTATAACCGTAACTTTTTCTACATAAACAGTGCATCATATATTTTTCACAGGTGCCAAACAGTATAATAAACTTACACAAAATTTTCCAGGAATTATCTCAACCAGAAAACACTTATAATATTTATCTAAACAAAAGCATATAAACTGAAATAAATGAAAACAGTAAAATAAACTGCTATCAAAAATACATTCATACTTTCCCATGATAGATCTATTCATAAGAAAGCTAATAAAACTGGAAGCACTTCATTTGGATTTATAAAACAGGCTACACAAAAATACCAAGCATCTCTGGAAATTAAACCGAAAAAGAAAAACATTTAACTTCTCCGGCTGGCTTGCGAGAACTCGGTCTATGGATCGGTAAGGGACTGACGCGCGGGACCCGAGGTTTTGCTCGAGGCCGAGCTCGAGGCCGAGGCCTGGCTCGAGGGCTCGGGCGAGACGGAAAAACGCACGCTCGTCCGAGGCCTGGTTCGAGGCTGAGGCCTGGCTCGAGGGCTCGGGCGAGACGGAAGAACGCACGCTCGTCCGAGGCCTGGTTCGAGGCTGAGGCCTGGCTCGAGGGCTCGGGCGAGACGGAAGAACGCACGCTCGTCCGAGGCCTGGTTCGAGGCTGAGGCCTGGCTCGAGGGCTCGGGCGAGACGGAAGAACGCACGCTCGTCCGAGGCCTGGTTCGAGGCTGAGGCCTGGCTCGAGGGCTCGGACGAGACGGAAACAGGGGAGGGATTGGTCCGGCGATTTCTCGCCGTCGGTGAGGTCGCCGGCGCGGAGGCTGGGCCCGGCGGACTCGTCTCAACGAGGCGCATCCAGCGGTACCAGTGGTTTGGCCAGCGCACGGCCGTAGCGTGCCGGCGGCGAGCGGCAGCGCACGGCGGCGGCGGCATCGCGCGGCTACGCCGTTTCCGGCGGTCGCCGGCTAAACTGGCGGGCGTGTGAGACTCAGTGAACCTAGAGGGGAGTCCTAGGGGTGATGGTTTGGCCGGAGGTGCGCTGGTGCGTGCTGGCCACGTGTGAGGTCCGCGATGGCGGCAATGGCGCTCGGCCGAGGTGAACAGAGAGATAGGGAACGATAGCGTTAGGGCTAGTTGGTGTTCTCACCTTGCCTTGGCTTGGCGAAGCTGGAGGAGGAAGAAGGGAGGCGGTGGAGCTTGGGTCGGGGACGAACGGCTCCGGGCTCCGAGCGGCGCTGAAAGCTTCCGCGGCGGGGCTCTTCGGACTTCGGCGTCGGTGGAGCTCGGCGGATGGCGCGGGGGTGCGCACCGTGTGTCCGAGACGAAGGCGGGGCAGTGGCCGGGGTTAATCGGCCGGTGATGGAGGTGGTGACTGGAATTTGGGAAGGGGCCTTGCGGCGGTGGTTGCAGCGAGCGGAGAGTGCTCAGTTTGCTTCGTGCGCGGGTGAGAGTGGGGAGTGAGAGCGAGAGTGAGTGCGCGAGTGAGTGAGGGAAGGAGCGGAGGGTGGAGTGCTCGGGCTTTTGGTCGGCTCGGCCGGCCGGTGGTCGCTGCGGGGGCCACGGCGGCGCGGTCGGCGAGGCGGCGGCAGGCGGCTCGGCAGACGAGGATGCGCGGGAGTGGCCGGCGAAGATCGCTGGCGTGCTCTGGTGGGAGAAGATCGGAGAGGGAGTGGTCGGCGTGGATTTGGCGCAGAGAAGGGGCGCCACGCGGCAAGCCGGCCGGCGTACGGCGCGGCCGTGTCAGGTGGCCGGCGCGCGGTGCGCGGGCGGGCGCGCGCGCGGGTGAGGCGGCGAGCGCTGGGCCGAGGCGGGGAAGCGGGCCGAAAGGCCGGATGGGCCGAAAGGGTTGGCGCCGGGAAAGAAAAACATTCTTTTTCTTTTTCCAGAAATTTCCAAAGTTTGACTTCTCAAAAACAGTTTGAAAAACTTCAAACCAGGCTTTGACCCAAATATAAAAGTTGCTCAAAATATTTTTCTCTACAACTTTTATATAGAACACTTTTTCTGAAAACCATTTATAAATCCTCCTCAAGAATAAAGCCAAAATCAAAGCATCAAGTCAAATAGAAATCCAATTTCAAATAAACAACAAAAGATCAAAGGCATACTTTTACACATGAAATGATGCAATGCATTGCTTATGCTTTCTTAGTGGCTAATTGCAGTGCCTAATGCAGTGCTTGACACCAGGGTGTCACAGCCCTTCCCCCCTTAAAGAAATCTCGTCCCGAGATTTAAGTTACGTACCAATCTTTATAAAAAGCGGGGTAGTTTACGCTTAGGTACTCCTCGGTTTCCCATGTAGCATCGTTGGGTCCGTGATTACTCCAAAGAATCTTGTAAGTCTTCACTGTTCGGTTACGAGTCTCTCGAGTCTTGGTATCCAAAATTTCCTTAGGTTGTTCGTAGTACTCCAGATCTGATCTGATCGTGACATCCGGGACTCGAACTTCCTCTTGTTCGGGAACTCGAAGGCATTTCTTCAGCTGTGATACGTGGAACACTGGGAAAACTGCACTCATCACTGGGGGTAACTGCACTTCATATGCCACTTTTCCCTTCTTTGCTATGATCTGGTAAGGTCCCACATATCGAGGTGCTAGCTTCTTTTTAATTCCAAAGCGTTGGACCTTTCTCATAGGTGAAACCTTGAGATACACATAGTCTCCAACTTGAAATTCCAAAGGTCTCCTTCGGGTGTCAGCATAACTCTTTTGTCGAGACTGTGCTACCTTGATATGTTGCTGTACTGTTTGCACAATTTCCTCGGCATCTTTTACATAATCGGACCCATAGAATCCTCGATCTCCAGACTCAACCCAATTTACTGGGGTTCTGCATCTTCGTCCATATAGAACCTCAAAAGGTGCCATTTTTATACTTTCTTGATAACTGTTATTATATGAAAACTCAGCAAGGGGTAACCATTTCTCCCATGACTCTCCTGAAGACAAGACACAAGCTCTCAGGATATCTTCTAGAATCTGATTTACTCTCTCCGTTTGCCCTGCGGTTTGGGGGTGGTAGGCGGAACTTCTTACCAACTTGGTTCCTAATTCCTTGTGCAATTGTTCCCAAAAACGTGCTATGAACTGGGGTCCTCTATCAGAGACAATCCTTTTTGGAATCCCATGCAATCTCAAGATATTCTGTATGTACAGGTCTGCATACTGATGCGGTCGGTGGGTAGTTTTGACTGGTATGAAGTGAGCCACTTTAGATAACCGATCCACAATAACCCAAATCGAATCATTCCCTTTTTGAGTAGTGGGAAGACCTGTGATAAAGTCCATACTGATCTCTTCCCATTTCCACTCTGGAATCGATAACGGTTGTAATAGTCCGGCGGGTTTCAGATGTATTGCCTTTACTCTGCAACAAGTATCACATCTGGCGACATAGGCTGCAACTTCTTTCTTCATCTTCGACCACCAATATCTGGTTTTCAAACCCTGATACATCTTACTACTTCCTGGGTGGATAGACAACTTTGAATTGTGAGCTTCACCCAGAATTCTTCCTTTCAGCTCTGCATCCTTAGGAACGACTAACCTCTGGTTATACCACAAGATTCCTTGCTCGTCCGTTCTGAAGTTCAACGAACTACTGGTTTCTAACCTCTTCTTAATCTGACAAATCTCTGCATCATTTTTCTGTCCCTCTATGATGTCGCTTTCCAAGGTGCACTGAAGAGTGATATTGTTCAGCATAACGGGGTGCATAAGGTTAAATCTATCCTCCAAAAGTGGTTGTAGGGAGTTGCAATGAGTCTTGCGACTCAAGGCATCGGCTACAACGTTCGCTTTTCCGGGGTGGTAATGCACTTCAAGGTTGTAATCCTTTATTAATTCTAACCATCTTCTCTGCCTCATGTTCAACTCCGGCTGGGTGAAGATATACTTCAGACTTTTATGATCCGTGTACACATGACATAGATTTCCCATAAGGTAATGTCTCCAAATCTTGAGTGCATGCACGACGGCTGCTAATTCCAAATCATGAGTGGGGTAATTCTCTTCGTGTGGTCTCAACTGACGAGAAGCATAGGCGATAACTCTTCCATTTTGCATGAGTACACATCCGAGTCCAATCTTGGAGGCATCACAAAACACATCAAAAGGTTCCTCCAAGTTTGGCTGAGCCAAAACTGGTGCGGAAGTCAACAACGTTCGCAGAGTGCGGAAAGCTGTTTCACACTCTGGAGTCCATTCGAACTTCTTGTTCTTCTGTGTCAAACGGGTCATAGGCTTGGCTATTCTTGAAAAATCCGGAATAAACCGACGGTAATATCCGGCCAGACCCAAAAAGCTGCGAACCTCAAAAACACTCGTGGGTGCTTGCCAATCCATAACCTCTTGTACTTTAGAAGGGTCTACAGAGATTCCTTCCTCTGAAAGGACGTGACCAAGGAAAGGTACCTTCTTCAACCAAAACTCACACTTACTGAACTTAGCATACAACTTATGCTCTCTAAGTCGGGTCAGAACAACTTGTAGATGCTCAGCATGATCCTTCTCATTCTCAGAGTATACCAAAATATCATCGATGAACACTACGACAAACTTGTCCAACTCTGGCATGAAGACGGAATTCATCAGGTACATGAAATGTGCCGGTGCATTAGTCAACCCAAAAGACATAACCAGATACTCGTACAGTCCATATCTAGTAGAGAAAGCTGTTTTTGGTATGTCCTCATGTCTGATCTTGATCTGATGGTAACCTGACCTTAGGTCGATTTTGGAGAACACTTTTGCTTTAGACAACTGATCAAACAAGACGTCAATCCGGGGTAAGGGGTACTTATTCTTTATGGTTACTGCATTAAGCGGCCTATAATCCACACACATCCTCAGAGTCTTATCTTTCTTTTTCACAAAGATAGCGGGACATTCCCAAGGCGACGAACTAGGGCGTATCAAACCTTTATCCAAAAGCTCTTGCAATTGAATCTTAAGCTCTGCTAACTCTTTGGCGTGCATTCTATACGGTCTTCGGGATATAGGTGCTGTTCCCGGAATTAACTCTATGGCAAACTCCACATCTCTATCAGGCGGTAAACCAGGCAACTCATCAGGAAAGACATCCGGAAACTCACATACTACTGGGATCTCAGCTATCTGTTTTGCCGTGATATTGAACAACACTCCAATCTCATGGGGGTTTCGGGGTAACTTGAACCGAAAAGAAGATCCATTCCTAGGACTAACCATGGACACTATTCTCTCTGCGGTGTCTAGATTAACCTTCCATAGTTTCATCCATCCCATTCCCAAGATTATGTCCAAACCTAGACCAGGAATGACTATGGGGTCCACTATGGCCTTTTTATCCCCAAAGATCATTTCCACTCCTTTAGCCATTTTTCGCGCGGAGAGAACGGCTCCGGCGGAACTTATCTGATATCCCCGGTCTAACTCTATCAACTCAAGATTACTTCTCAAAACAAAATTCTCACTTATGAAAGAATGTGATGCTCCAGAATCAAACAACACAACTGCGGGGCATTGATTAACAAGAAACGTACCAGCGGTGACAGGCTCTCCTTCTGGCACTTCTTCCACAGTGGTGTGGTGCACATGACCGGTACGAGGCTGGGGCTGAGTGTACTGCTTCTTCGGTCGAGGGCACTGACGTGACAGGTGTCCGGTTTGACCACAGTTGTAGCATGGGCCAATTACGTACGGAGTCCTGGGACCTGCTGCATTTCCTGCTTTGCTCTTGTTTTGCATCATGGGGGCAGTGTACGGCTTCTGGAAGCTGGGACGGGGACGGTTGGTGGTAATCTTCCTCTGTGGGGGTCGGTACCTTGCTCCAGTGACAGGCGGGCGGTACGGGGCGCGTGCTCCGAAAGTGGTCCTCTGCTGGGACGAACCTCCTTCATTCGCACGGCGGCGTATCTCTGCTGCTAGCCGGCTGTCATTGGCCTCTTGATTCAGACAGTCACTGACGAAGTCACTGAAGGTGGTGCGGTGACTGTTACCCATCTTGGATAGCATTGTGGCATTCATGCCACGCTTGAAACTGGCAATCTTCTTGGCCTCAGTATTTACAAAATCTGGGGCATAGCGAGCCAGATTGTTGAAGCTGTGGAGGTACTCTGATACGGACCTGGTCCCCTGGGACAACCTCATGAACTCGGCAATCTTCATTTCCATCAGACCACTAGGGATGTAGTGGTTGCGCATAGCAGTAGAGAATTGATCCCAAGTAACATGTGCATTAGCTGGCAGAGATGCACGGTACTGGGTCCACCACAAACCTGCGGGTCCTTCCAACATGTGAGCGGCATACTCCGCTTTAAGCTCTTCCGTCAGACGAAGCAGACGGAACTTCTGTGTGATAGAGTTGAGCCATTCATCAGCTTCGAGCGGCTCAGTGGCTTCCTTGAACGTTGGAGGACGAGTGTCCAAGAAGTCACGGTAGGAGCTATACTGATTGGGCTCCGGGCCTTGGCGCTGCTGATGCTGTTGCGCGGTGTTGTTGGCGATGTTGCGGAGGGTGGCCTCCATGTGCCTCTGCATTTCTTCCATGTTCCTCTGGCTACCTAGGAACTGTCCAAAGAACGCTTCAGGCGTCATTGGCGGCGGCGGGGGAGGTGGCAAGTTCTCCTCCGGTCCTGCTCCCTGCCCACGCTGGCTGCGGGTGTGTGCCGGCATCTGCATATCCCATTAATAAGCAATCATTAGGTGATGTTACACCGATCATGAATAAATACTGTGCTGTACATAAATTCGGAAATTTAGCACACGTCCAAGTATAATTACTCATCTCCATACAACATCACAGAACAATTGCTTGGAATTAGACATGCAAACGACGGATTTCCATAAAAGAGGTGCCGGATCGAAGTCCGGACTTTGTCCAAAAGCCATTACATGTCATCATAAGTTAAACATAAAACCATCACATGTTTGGATCATTACATCACTTAGCGAGCAAGCTCAAGCTATACAAAAGAAAACGATCTCTAACAAACTAGCGCTCAGGGATCTCCAGCGGCGGATGCGGCGTCCTCGATGTCAAACATCGATCATAGGCTCATCTGCATGAGCCTCCTCTGGTGGGGCGTCGGGACCAAGAACCTCTCCGTCCTGGGGATCTGGGGCCTCTGCTGCGGGAGCTGCTGGTGCTGCTGCCTCCTGTGCTGCATGATGGAACTCGTGGACGGCCTCGTGGAGCTGCTCGATGTAGACCTGCTGTGCGTTGATCTGCTGAACCAGAAGATGGGCTCCCTCTCTGAGGTGGTCAAGTGCGGCACGGGCCTCATCTCTCTGCAGAGATGCGGTCAGGTACATCTGCTCGGCGACTGTCCTGGCGGTAGACTGAGCTGCGGCAGTGGTGCGGGCGTCGTCGCGCTCAAGCGTGAGCTGCTGAATCCTCTCCTGTAGACGAACAACCTCAGCGTCGAAGTCCTCCTGAAGCTTCCTCTTGCTCTGGTAGGTGGCGGTGAGGGTGAAGGACACGCTCTCGAGAGTGTGCTCCAAACTCTCACATACACCCAACAGAGCTCCAGTGGCGCTCATCGCAGGTGTCTCGCAGTAGAAACGCTCCTCAGGGCTCCCTGTCAAGGCTGACTCTGGAGTCTGCTTCCAGCGTAATGGGAAAAGTGATCCACGGGGAAACACTCCTGCCATCGCACTGGCTAAGTCGGCGGGGAAACGGGCGATGATATCCTTCAGCACTAGGTATGCTGCCCTGTTGGCTCCATCCTTGGCACATGTGCCTCTGGTGACCTCTGTCCATCCTGTCCAGTGGGGCTTAGCAGGTAGAGCCTTGACCTTGATCTCCACCATGACCAAGGAATCCTGCCCGTAAATCTCCTTCTGCCAGGAGTATCTGGGCTCCTGTCCTTCCTCGTAGCCAACGGCCTGCAAGATCCTCCAAAGGATAGTCGGCAACCCGAAGTAGGTCAGGAACGTCCTCCGGGTCAGCTTGGTGGCCAAGCGATGACGCGGAACTCCTCTGCCTCCGGTGGCCTTGCGAGCAGTCAACTTGGTCCGGGCCATCTGTAGAAACAAAGGGTTTCGAACTCTCGTGAGACGGATATTAAGTTGGCAAATTTTATAGAAAAGAGACAACTTTTAATTAAGGGGAGGTAATGTAAATGCAAGAATTTAAACATGATGCATGATCGTACTTACGTTCTCACTCACTATTAATGACTCGTAAGTCCTAACGTTCTAGTCGGTGGCAAGAACGATCTCTCATGCGTTATCTACACGTTCTACTCGTTCGCATAGTTAGTGTACCTGCAGAAGATTCATTTCAGCCCAACAAAATTCCCAATGATAAAATAACTGAGTATTGGCCAATATGCGCAAAATACATAGAAGCCAATACTAAACACCATGCACCAATAGAAATCACCCTTAAAATCATTGATACCCTCATATGTGTCTGCGTGGAGCTCGCACATACTTGGTATAAGAACTCTCACCTAGACCGACGGTTGGACGGTCATGCTCTCATATCTCACAAAATCATTTTATGCATGTTTTCGCAATCGACGCATTCTCTTTTCCCGAGAATGGACCAGCAATAAAGATCCAGCATGAAGCAAAACCCTGAACCCTGTTAGCAGTTAAGCCACCTGAATCCTAGTATAGGGCTTAAGGACGAGACTGGGCACACTTAGTAATTAAAATAGTTTTGAAAATAGATTTGAAATACCCATTTTAGTTCGAAAATAGCTCTTTACGAAGGTAATCACTTGAACCATGCTCCGATACCAGCTGTGGCGGAACTGACCTGGCGATAAGAGCTCAAGTATTATCTTAGCCAAATCCGTCTGACTTCGACTCATACTTGAACCCATATAACCCCGGTAGTCCGGAAATCACGAAGGATTTCTAACACCATAACATACAGGATCGCATCGTTCAAGGTTACATTCGTAAAGATACATCACAGCGAAACGAAATCGAATTTAAAACATCAGAGTGCGGAATTTAAAACAGAGTTATTACAATATTGAGTTTAAAAGTGCGGAAGCTTGTATAAGTTTAAAACACGACCACAACAAACGTGGTCCAAATAAAACATTGTTTGATAAACCCACTCAACACAAGTCATTCCTCCTTTTTAAGATAGTGTGCCACCAGTAGTCTCAGTCTGGCAAAAGAAGGAGGAAAGCTTCTTGACGACCCTGCCCTGGGCCTACTCCTCATCACCTTCCACTGGGTAGAGGCAGTGCTTACAATAGCCAAAGTAGACCTGGCCATCTGCAACAAACGGGATAAACCCTGAGTACGGGGATGTACTCAGCTAGACTTACCCGTCTAACTGAAAATAAAAGACTCCAAGGGTATGCAAGGCTTTTGAGGTGGAGCTGGGATCTTTTAGTTGCGAAAGGCTCAAATTCAGATAAGGGATAATTAATGATTATGAAGAGTTGTTACTTTTAAACCTACTCCTTAGTTCTAGGTTATTACCTGTACTAGAGCACTCACTTGAATCTAACAAACAATAATATAACCATATCCAGTTGACTTATCCACATTTTAGTTGAACCTTTAAACATCACATGGAGTTGTATCGTGGTGAAGCTCGCCATAGTTTCCCACTAACCGGGGGAGACGGCGACTCGAATCGAATTCCAAACCAGCTGGTGAAAGACCTTTAATACCAGCCCACACTTTCCCCGTCGGGTCCATGCATTGGGCAACCGCTCGACGCTTGTTCGTGGTGGTAATCGTCGCGGCTCAAGCACGGACCGCCCAATCAGAGTCTGGCGATGGCCTCACGCGGCAGATCGCAACTTCCGTACTAGAGGGCACGACACGGGTTGAGACCGGCCCGAACAGCTTCTAACCGGCTTTGGGGTCGATGATTACGGCACCGACATATCCCTAAGTAAAAGGGCGCGTTCAAAAATGAACGAGGGCCAACATCGATACAAACCTATACGATCCAACGGATGAACTGCCCCAAGTTTCCAAACTTGTGCCCTGCCATCCCGTTGACCGTTTTTCATTACTACTCAGGTTCTTTTCCACGATAGCAAATATAGCCAACCGTGATCCGGTAAATACCCATCGGGGTATTACGGAAACATCCTTAACTACTACTTTTATTAAGCAGGCTAAGCAATTCTACATTATTAAGCAGTAGCAGGATAACAAGGCAGGTAAAAATCAATAATCAAGGAATGGTAATGCAACAAATAGGATTCAGTCAACTCCTATACCTAATGCATCACAATATAAAAGGACTCAAGTAAATTAATTATAAAAACTGGGAGACTTAGAATGCTCCGGGGCTTGCCTTGAGTGAAGACTGAGGCCTCGTGGGAGGGGCACTCAGGCAGGTTAGTGTCGTGGACGGGGTCTGCTTCCTCCGACTGCTGGAGCTCCTGGATCTCCGGCTCGGCGTTTAGCTCCTGCTCTTGGTGAAGCTCCGGCGGGGTCGATCCTATTGCATGCGATGAATTTATAATTCAATAAATGCGGAAATAACCCTTGCAAACCAACAAAGCCAACTTGTTGAACCACTTTTAACATTGGGGCAACACTATTCAATTCATAAGACAAAATCCGATAATCACCCTTTTCCACTTTTAACTAGATCAAAAGAAATTTCGATTGAACTGCAAGGCATTTTTTCTAGACTCAGGAAAATCCACAAAAATTCCAGAAAGTCAACAACACCTACTGGACCCTACTAAACAAGTTTCAGGCCAAAATAACTTGCAGAACTGCAGATACAAAAATGACAAGCAAACTGCTCATAAAGGTACTTTGAACTACAACCCTACTGTAAAAGAGTGCATAGCTCTATTTCCTATTTTTCCCAGATTCTACTTCACATTTCATATTTATCCAGAAAGTTCCATGACCAGAATCATCATATATTTTCTTACATGAATTTCTAAAGATCTATACAGAAAAGCACAGTTGTAAAGCAACTACAAGTTTTTCCATAAAACAGATCAAGTTTATATTTTTCTCAGACTCTTCATGACACACCAAGACTGTGCAAATTTTCCCATATTTTATTTCAACATATAAAACACCTTAACACTTATTCTAAGAAATCAGCAAAAAGAGACTTTTAACTATAACCGTAACTTTTTCTACATAAACAGTGCATCATATATTTTTCACAGGTGCCAAACAGTATAATAAACTTACACAAAATTTTCCAGGAATTATCTCAACCAGAAAACACTTATAATTATTTATCTAAACAAAAGCATATAAACTGAAATAAATGAAAACAGTAAAATAAACTGCTATCAAAAATACATTCATACTTTCCCATGATAGATCTATTCATAAGAAAGCTAATAAAACTGGAAGCACTTCATTTGGATTTATAAAACAGGCTACACAAAAATACCAAGCATCTCTGGAAATTAAACCGAAAAAGAAAAACATTTAACTTCTCCGGCTGGCTTGCGAGAACTCGGTCTATGGATCGGTAAGGGACTGACGCGCGGGACCCGTGGGTCAGCAGAACCTATTCGGGCTCGGGCGCACGGCGGAAAGCGAATCGGCGAGGCCTGGCTCGAACGAGACCGCACCCGAGGTTTTGCTCGAGGCCGAGCTCGAGGGCTCGGACGAGACGGAAACAGGGGAGGGATTGGTCCGGCGATTTCTCGCCGTCGGTGAGGTCGCCGGCGCGGAGGCTGGGCCCGGCGGACTCGTCTCAACGAGGCGCATCCAGCGGTACCAGTGGTTTGGCCAGCGCACGGCCGTAGCGTGCCGGCGGCGAGCGGCAGCGCACGGCGGCGGCGGCATCGCGCGGCTACGCCGTTTCCGGCGGTCGCCGGCTAAACTGGCGGGCGTGTGAGACTCAGTGAACCTAGAGGGGAGTCCTAGGGGTGATGGCTTGGCCGGAGGTGCGCTGGTGCGTGCTGGCCACGTGTGAGGTCCGCGATGGCGGCAATGGCGCTCGGCCGTGGTGAACAGAGGGATAGGGAACGGTAGCGTTAGGGCTAGTTGGTGTTCTCACCTTGCCTTGGCTTGGCGAAGCTGGAGGAGGAAGAAGGGAGGCGGTGGAGCTTGGGTCGGGGACGAACGGCTCCGGGCTCCGAGCGGCGCTGAAAGCTTCCGCGGCGGGGCTCTTCGGACTTCGGCGTCGGTGGAGCTCGG
>CM019826.1:161220063-161246920 GCA_009763385.1 Coix lacryma-jobi var. lacryma-jobi
TGAGGGATCCATCGAAGTACATGGTCCAGAGCTCGGCTTGAATCTGTGCCGGCGGGAGCTGAGTGTCGGTCCGTTCAGCAACGAAATCCGCCAACGCTTGCGACTTGATGGCCTTTCGCGGGGCATAGGTGATGGTCTCCCCCATTAGTTCGGCGGACCACTTGGCGATGCGCCCCGTGGCCTCCCGATTGTTGATGATCTCTCCGAGGGGGAAGGACGACACCACCGTCACGGGATGAGCGAGGAAGTAGTGCTGGAGCTTGCGCCTTGTGACGATGATGCCGTAGAGCAGCTTTTGGATGTGCGGGTACCGGACCTTGGCCTCGGAGAGTACCTCACTGGTGAAGTATACCGGTCGCTGGACCGGCAATGTATGACCCTCCTCGTGCCTCTCGACGGCTATGACCGCGCTAACCACCTGAGTGGTTGCGGCCACATAGAGGAGGAGGGGCTCGGGGGAATCGTCACCTTCGGCTGGTCGCGGGGGCACGAGAATTGGTGCAGAAGTCAGCAACCCCTTCAACTTGGTTAAGGCCTCCTCGGCTTCGGCGGTCCACGCAAAGTGTTCCGTCTTTTTTAGTAGGCGGTAGAGGGGTAGTGCTTTTTCCCCCAGCCTCGAGATGAATCTGCTGAGAGCGGCTAGGCAGCCTGTTACTTTCTGCACACCCTTGAGGTCACGAATCGGGCCCATCCTCGTGACTGCTGAGATTTTTTCAGGGTTTGCCTCGATCCCCCGTTGTGAGATGATGTAGCCAAGTAGCATGCCTCGAGGCACACCAAAGACACACTTCTCGGGGTTGAGCTTCACATTCTTGGCCCGGAGGCACTCGAACGTGGTCTCGAGGTTGCTGATGAGGTTCCCTACTTTTTTAGTTTTAACCACGATGTCATCGACGTAGGCCTCGACGGTCTTGCCTATGTGCTTGCCAAAGATGTGCTGCATACATCGTTGGTACGTTGCCCCGGCGTTTCGAAGGCCGAAGGGCATCGTAACATAGCAATACATACCAAATGGCGTGATAAAAGAGGTCGCGAGCTCATCGGATTTTCTCATCCTAATTTGGTGGTAGCCGGAATACGCATCAAGGAACGAAAGCACTTCACACCCAGCAGTGGAATCGACGATCTGGTCAATTCTAGGTAAAGGAAATGGAACTTTTGGACATGCTTTATTCAGACCAGTGTAATCTACACACATCCGCATTTTTCCATTCTTTTTCCTAACTAGTACAGGGTTAGCTAGCCACTCTGGGTAAAATACCTCCTTGATGAATCCGGTCGCCAAAAGCTTGTGCACCTCCTCGCCGATGATCCCGCGCTTTTCCTCGTCGAAGCGGCGCAGGCGTTGCTTCACCGGTCTGGACCCGGCCTGGATCTCCAAGGCGTGCTCGGCGACTTCCCTCGGTATGCCCGGCATGTCCGAGGGGTTCCACGCAAACATGTCGATGTTCGCGCGGAGAAAGTCGACGAGCACTGCTTCCTATTTGGGCTCGAGGCTGGTACTGATGGTCAGCGTCTTGCCATTGGCCAAGGTCGGGTCGACGGGTATTTGCTTGGTGTGCTCAGCCGGCTCGAAGGTGCCGGCGTGACGCTTTGCTTCTGGGGCCCCCTCGATGGCCAGAGCTGCTAAGGCTTCGAGCGAGTCGAGGTGGACGTTGGCCTCCCCCCGCTCGACGCATTCCACGTCGCAGTGGTATGCGTGCTCGTAGGAGGTGTCAACGGTGATGACCCCTTTTGGCCCCGGCATCTTGAGCTTCAAGTACGTGTAGTTAGGAATTGCCATGAACTTGGCGTAGCCTGGCCGGCCGATGATGGCGTGGTAGGTCCCTTGGAAGCCGACCACCTCGAAGGTGAGCGTTTCCTGATGGAAGTTTGCCGGCGTGCCGAAGCAGACCGACAGGTCGATGCGCCCAAGGGGGTGGGCTTTCTTTCCTGGTACTACTCCGTGGAATCCCCCGACGCTGGGTCGGAGCTGTCCCTCTGAAATCCCCAGGAGGTCGAGGGTCTCGAGGTATATGATGTTGAGGCTCGAGCCCCCATCCATTAACACCTTGGAGAACCGAACGTCGATTATGATGGGGTCGACGACGAGGGGGTAAACTCCCGGGTTTATGACACGGTCCGGATGGTCGTCACGGTCGAACGTGATCGGCGCATCGGACCAGTCAAGATACCGGGGGGCGTCGTGGCCAAGCGAAAAGATTTCCCGGCGCTCCTTCTTTCTTTCTCGAGCTGAGAGCCCGACGGTCGCCCCCCCGTAGATCATGTAGCAGTCGCGCACCGGGGGGAAGTCGCCATCCGCGTTCCTGCCGCTGCGTCGATCGGTATCCTTTCCCTTAGGCGCGTCTTCCCTCTTATCACCGAGCTTGGAGTAGTAGCCCTTCAACAGTCGGCAGTCTTTCAACTTGTGGTTTACGGGGCCCCTGTGGTAGGTGCAGGGATCCTCGAGCATCTGGTCGAAGACAGCCCCGTCAGGGGGGCCTCGGGGCTTCTTAGGCTCGAGGGCGCCCGCGAGCACCTCTTTGTCGTCGTCGTCATCGGCGCCACGCTTCGCCTTCTCGCCCTTGCGTTTGTTTTTCTTCCTTTTGTTGCCGTCATTGTTGTTGTTCTTGGCGTCGTTGTCCTTGTTGGAGCCCTCCGGCGCGATCACCGCCTTGCCTTTGTCCGTGGAACGGCCAAAGAAGGCCCCCACTGCTTCGTCGCCCGAAGCAAAGCTGGTGACGCGATCCATCAGGTCCTCGACCGTCCCGGGACGGTAGCGTCCTAGCTCATGAACAAGCTCTTGGCATGTCGTGCCTGCGAGGAACGCTGAGATGACGTCCTCGTCAGGTACGTGGGGGAGGTCGAGATGCTGCTTCGAGAATCGTCGAGCAAAGTCACGGAGGGGCTCGTCCGCCGCCTGCCTGCAACGCCGTAGGTCCCAGGGGTTGCCTGGACGCACGCAGGTCCCCTTGAAATTCCCGTCGAAGACCCTGACTAGGTCGGCCCAGTCATGGATCCGATCCGGCGGGAGCCCCTCGAGCCACCGGCGGGCGGTGTCCGAGAGGTAAAGTGGGAGTTGACATATGATCACGCGGTCGTCGTTCTTCGCTTCGCCCAGTTGGCAGCCAAGGCGGAAGTCCGAGAGCCAGAGCTTGGGCTCGACCTCCCCGTCAAACTTCACGATGTTGGTCGGCGGTCGGAAGCGGTCGGGGAGGGTCGAGCTGCGGATGGCCCGGCTGAAGACTCGGGGGCCCGGGGGCTCGAGGACCTGCCGGTCCTCGTCGCTGTCGTAGCGCCCCCCTCGATGGGCGCTATAGCCACGCTCTTGGGCCCCCTTGTCCTTGCGCCGTCGGTTGATGTCGTTGCGGGCGTCGTTGGGGTCTCGAGGTGGCCGATTGTCGACGATCCGTTCGCGGACTGGCCTAGCTCGAGAGGCGTCCGGCTGGTGGACGGATGCCTCGCGAGCGTCGTGGGGCGTGTCCGCCGGTCTCCCCGAGGCTGCTCCGCGTCGGCGTGACGCCGAGCTCTCGGCCTGCTGTACCGCGGCTGTCTCGAGGAGGTTTTTCATTTCTCCGAGCATGCGCCTGGCATCGGGGTTGGAAACGGCGGGCAGGTCACGGAGCATCATAGCCGCGGCCACCACGTTCTGCCCAGCTCGCGGGAAACATACCTCGGGGCGTGCTGGTGCCCCGTCCTCGAGGATCCGCCGGTGGATCTCTCGAGCCCGGCCTCGAGCTCCGGCTCCTCGGGGCTGGGGTGGTTCCTGCATCAGGGTTTGCCGGAGCTGCAGCAGGTGTCGTCGTTCCTCCTCGGCTTTGGTGATTGCCTCTTGCACTTGGGCGAGTTGCGCCGCCCGGCCATTGTCGTGCTTAGGCGGCACAGCCGGTGCCGGAGGTTCGTCCCTTCCCTGAACGCGTGATCCGCCTGCCGCGGCCACGTCGCTAGGTCCCTCTAGGTCGAGCGCCGGCCTGCCGTCGTCGCCTTCGTCCTCGGTGTCGCATACGACTCCCTCGAGTTGGAAGCACTCCCTGGTGGGATCCCAGAGGTCGGGGTCGTGGTAGTCGTATTCGTCGGAGTCGGAGCTGTTGATGGCACGCCGCCTTGGCCGATGCTGGGACCGCAGCTCGCGGTACCATTCTCCGATGGTGGCTCGCCGAGGTGGCTCGAAGGGTCGCAAGAAGTCGCGGTCGACGCACGCGGGGTGGACGATTTCCAGGCTGGCCATGGCCTGCAGCAGCGCGCCCGAACGCTGCTCCCGGTCCGCCGCCGTCTGGTCCTGATGGCGCTCGTCGAGGCGGTGGGCGTATACAGCCGCAGAGTTGTCGAGGCCGACCGGGAACCGCTGGCGCCGAGCGCGACGCGACCCGTACGGGAGGAGGCTGAGTGGCGTCGACGGCGCATGGCTCAGAGGCCTCTGGCCTGGTTCCTGGTCTGTACGCATGATGAATGTGAAGTCGCTAGGCGGGCGCGGGTGCGCCCTGGAGGTCTCCGGCCGCGCGCCGGGCTGGTTTCCCCTTGGGGACCCTGCTCCGGCTACGGGGGTGTAGGCGTTTGCCGCGGGCACCGCCTGCGCCCGGCGACGACGATGACGACGGCGCCGCTCGCGATGTGGCGACATGTGGTGGTGCGGGCGACGCGTCACGCCCCCCGCGCGGGGTGGCGTGACACGCACTCCGCTCAGGCCCTCCGTGGAGAGCAGAGTCAGCTCGTTGCCGTTGCCTGTGGCCAGGAACTCGAGGCTCCCGAACCAGACGATGGCACCAGCCGAGAATGGAAGAGGGGATGAAGCCATCCAGGAATCAACGAGAAATCGGCTCGGACACGCGAAGTCCCCTACCTGGCGCGCCAACTGTCGGTGTTTCGTACCCGGGGGTATCACACCAACGAGTGATATGATCGCGTGCTTCTCTTCCTGGATGGTGATGCAAGAGGACACAAGGATTTATCCTGGTTCGGGCAAAGAAGGCCCTACGTCCAGCGGGGGGGGGATGTTCTTGTATTACTTGCACCTAAGTGCTTGTACAGGGGAGAATACAAGCTCAGTGAGCGTGGACCGGAGTCCGGACTCGTGCTTGTGTGTGGGCTCGTGTGTTTTTGTTCGTCCTCCTGAATGAGGGCCCTAGTGTCCCCTTTTATAGAGCAAGGGGAGGCCAGGGTTACATAAAGGTATTACAGGTGTCGGGGCGTATGGTGCCCCATACGGAGAAGGGTAGGAACCCTGTCTTGTCGGGGCCACTGGAGCCGATGTGATCGTCGCTGTTGAGGCGTCCTTGGGTCGTGGCTTCCATCCTGGGCGCGGACGTGGTGGCGCGACAAGGCGGGAGCCGTACAGCACCCATCCCGGAATGTACAGTACGCGGCGGGGTCCCTCCGGGTCTTGGGGTACCTGTCCTCCAATAGCACAAAAGTAGTTATGGCTCGAAGGGCGCGGAGCTGGCTTCGAGGTGGTGCCACGGGGGCTCGAGGGGCGCGGAGCCGGCCTCGAGGTGTTACAGTGCAGGGCTCGAGGGGCGCGTAGCCGGCCTCGAGGGGTTACAGTGTAGGGCTCGAGGGGCGCGTAGCCGACCTCGAGGGGTTACAGTGCAGGGCTCGAGGGACACGTAGCCGGCCTCGAGGGGCTATAGTGCAGGGCTCGAGGGGCGCGTATCCGGCCTCGAGGAGTTGCAGTGCCTGGCTTGGCCGAACAGTGCTGTACTGGTGCCCTTTTGCCCATGCTTGTGGTGAAAACGAGACTTGACCTTTACACCGAGTCACTGTGGTACATGCTGTGCACTAGTGGACATGACCGGAGTAGGTGAAGGCATTAAATGCGTGGTATGGGCTGGTACGGCTGTCTGTGCAGCTCGAGGTCCGTGCGTTAATGCTCGAGGTGTGGGGGCGCGCTCGCCCGAGGCCTGGAGGGCTCGGGCGAGACGGAGAGCGATCGTGCTCGCCCGAGGCCTTGCTGGGAGGGCTCGGGCGAGACGGAGACAGAGCGTTCGCCCGAGGCCTGGCTGGGAGGGCTCGGGCGAGACGGAGATAGAGCGTTCGCCCGAGGCCTGGCTGGGAGGGCTCGGGCGAGACGGAGACAGAGCGTTCGCCCGAGGCCTGGCTGGGAGGGCTCGGGCGAGACGGAGACAGAGCGTTCGCCCGAGGCCTGGCTGGGAGGGCTCGGGCGAGACGGAGACAGAGCGTTCGCCCGAGGCCTGGCTGGGAGGGCTCGGGCGAGACGGAGACAGAGCGTTCGGGTGTTTGCGTTGATTGGGGGTACCCTTTTTCGTACCACCGACACCATGGTCATGTCATAAGCATTCCATTGATCATGCATATGCACTTCTACGTGTAGAGCTCGTTTCGGAAGAACCGGATCCTCAGTGGGTTTCTCCTGAGTGTGTGGATCCTTCTAGTTTTTCAGAATCTCCGGACTTCGCTAATCACCAAGGCAAGCCCTGGACATTAAACTTATCCTTGTATTTTTTATAAAGTTATTTATATCACTTGAGTTAATATGATGCATTAAGTGAATAGGAGTTGAGTGAATCCTATTTGATGCATTACCAATCTTGATGATTCCAATACTTAACCTTGATAACCGTTTTATGAAAATGCTTAGTATGCTTAGCCATACTTTACTACTTCATTATAGTATGTGCTTTTAAAAATGGTTGTTATGTTATGGAAATCATGAATCTTGAGATAACATGATAACGATAGTAACTTACATCAAGAATGGAGTCTTGTTGTAAGGTTACTCAACATAGGACCTTATCGTTGTTGGCCTGCTGTGATTGAGACCTTTGAGTACAGCCCACATGCGGTGGTAAGCCTCATCTATAGCTATTCCGATACTTGAGAACAGCCAACCGCGTACTGGGAGTGGAGAGATGGCGGGAGTAGCGTGTACCCTCGGGGCTATGAGATAGTCGGGTTCGAGGTGTACTGTACTCTCGGGTGACGCTGGACCCGTTCTTGTATGGGAGGATCTATAGATAGAGTTGACATATGCAAGATTAAGTTCTACATATGTCGTGTGGTACTGAATCCCCAGCTGGGTTTTATCGATTCGAATCGCCGTGTTTCCTCGGATATGGAGCCCCAATCCACTGACCGCACCGTAGTAATGAATGGGATCTTTATGAAATGAGAACGAAAGATGTGGTATGCTTATGAAAGTTTGAGAATCTTTAAATAGTCATAAAGTTTTAATCTTGAGTGAAAACTTGAAAGTAGGGTTTTTGCTTTTAGTAAGCTTTTATGCAAAAGAAATGTTTTGATCTTGCTAAAGCCTTACCTTGAATCCCTATAGCCTTCGTACCTGAGTCTTCTCCTCTTTTCTAGACGGTTAAGTCTTGTTGAGTACTTTTGTACTCAAGGTTTGTTAACCTTTGTTGCAGGTGAGTTCATTGATCATCCTTTTAGTGATCAATGTTTCTTCACTCTTGTGGAGGAGAGTGATAATGACTCTGATGTTTGACCTTGGGCAAGTAACAAAAGTTGTGTGGTATATGTGTAATATAAAGTTCCGAACCTTTTATGTAATAAGTACTTATGGGTTGTAAACTTTTAAACTTAAGTTTCAGTCTATGTTATATACTCTTTCCGCTTTACTCTGATTTATCTTATCTATAAAACTGTTGTAATATTGTGATGCTTGATGAGGGAATTCCTGAAAAGAATATAACGTGGATGATTCGGGTCTCCGAGGACACCCGACAGATCTCTTGGGTCATTTGGAACTCGTGCACGCTGATCAGAAGTCTTTAAGACAATGATGGGTGCATGTGGGCCACTTTATTCAAGAGGTTCTACCACACAGCCATCAAATCTTGGTCACTTTTTAACTCAGGGGAAGATTTCAATTCTTCATCATAATACTGAAAATGAGCCACATCCAAATAACCAGGTGGGTACTTATCTACCACTGAGTTCTGAAGGTCCATATAATTTGCTTTGTCAGAATCAATAACCATGTCAAAGCTATAACACCTGAATTCTTGTCTACACTTGTTACGGTTGCCCAACAATTTAACTTCTAGCTTGAAAGTAGTATTGGGATCTATGCTGCTATTCAAAAATAAACTAGGGTTTTAGAATGACATACATCTGTAACTTCTATGAACACAGAGAAAACGAACTCAATCCTCATCATAGGCGGGGTTTGTCGCTGGAAGTGTTGGTCGCATTGTCCTTTCCTCGTCACCGCTGTAGTGACTGTTCGCGCCGCCCTGCCCTTGCCTTGTCCCGGCAGGGGGGCTGGCCGTGCTGGCCGCACCGCCTCACCCCGAGGGAGGGGCTGGCCGTGCTTCCAGGGCTGGCCGCGAAACCCGGAAGCTGCCACGCCCTTGCCTCGTCCCGGCGGGGGGGGGGGGGGAGGGGGGGGACTGCTCGTGCTGTCCCGGCCGGCAGCGCCGCCCGGGGGGAGCCGCTCCGCCCTTGCCTCGTCCCGGCGAGGGGCTTGCTCGCGCCGCCCAGCACCGCCCCTGCGCGCGCGACAAGCCGCGCTGCGGCGCCGCTGGGCCGGCACCGAGGCACGGGATGGACGCCATGGCTCGAATCGGTCGAGGCGCTCAGCGGATCTGGGGGCGCCGGTTCTGGATCTACACGTGGGAGCATCCGCGGCGGCGCCTCCTTGCCGGCGTGGGTGGCGGCGGCGGCACCGTCGGCCATGAACTGCAGGTTGCCGCTCCCCTCTTTTTTCGCGAAAGGAAAACAGACGAATGGGAAAGCGAATAGAACACATCGGTCTGTCTGATTGGGAAGTGAGGGGCAAATTTGTCTTTTCGCTTAACCTCCGTTTCCCAAACTGTCAGACTTCACTCGCAAATCTAACAGAAGGTCAAATAAGAAAAGAAGTTTCGTTTTGAGGCCATATACACAACTTAAAAAAAGGCCAAATAAGTAATCACAGTTTCTTTGAGGGCCAAATAAATAATTCTCTCGTATGAATATTAGAGAGAACTGCTTTCCCCTTCCTGTCACTGCTAGAACTGGGCCTGGCATTGGACCGACTGCTCCTCCCTGTTGGTCCTGAGGTCAGGGCCGATATTTCCAGGTGAGGAAGATTGACAAGCAAAGGTACATAGTTTTTCTTTCTTTTTTATATAAAAAAAGGGAGCAGGGTACGTAAGCTCTGTTTGGATGCACCAAACTAAAATTTAGCTAGCTAAAATTTTAATGCTAAAAGTTTCTGAGCTAAACTTTAGCTGAGTGTTTAGATGCTCCAGCTAATAGGCTCAGCTAAATTTTAGCTGACTTTAGCTAGGTGGACTGTTTGGATGTCTATCAGCTAAATTTAGTCAACTAAAGTTTAGCTGATGCATCCAAACAGGGCCATAGTTGGTTTCCCAGATACCCTAGAAACTTTTCCAGGTTTGCTGATTTTACTGCACTATTCGAAATCGGAGTCAAAATTGAGAGGTCAAATATTGATCCAGGAGGCTCTTCAATCATTGGCGGAGCTTGGTTAAGGCCAAACTGGGCCATGGCCCCACCTTCCAATCCAAAATTTCCACTAGTTAAACAGTAACATTAGTTTTGTTTTTGTTCGTTGTTGTTTGATTCACAATTATATAAACTGGCCCCCTCTATTTCTATGGTCAACCTCCGCCACTGTCTTCAATAATCCTTGAAACGGTCTGGATAAGATTTAGGACATGTACAGAGGGTCTCTAGACCCGTCTTTATAATGTTAATTTTGCAGAATACCCCGCCAATGCTAGGAGACGGAGCTGCCGTCAACTCGTGAGGAGACGGGGCGAGCTCGTGGCCCAAGGTCGAGTTGTCAACTAGAGCATCGTTGTATGATCGCAGTGGTCGACTTGTGGGCGCACGGATCTGGTGCATGTGCATGCGTTTCCGGTCACTGCAGGACGAGATGATTCTGTGCTTCAAAACTAAATGCAGAGATCTGTTATCTGAACATGCAGACTGCATGTCTCCCCACTCTCCACACTACCGTTTTTTTAAACAAACTGCGTGTCTCTCATACATAACTGCAGCACTAGTAACTGTCATGGTCGGTGTTCAAAATATTGTAATAATGTTCATCTTATTTATTTATGGTTCATTCGTTTTCAATCATATAGCAATAAAATGGTATACAAAATGGTAGTCGTGATTGATCTTAGTTGTATCCAAAGCATTAAAAGCTTACAGACAGTGAAACAGACAGACCATTGTATGATCTATCTTTTTAACTGTTTGTGTTCAACTTTCAAAAATTTACAGACAAGAGGCTGTCTATGGGTTGAACATGTTCTTGCAACATACCAGACGTAGCTAGAGACGCGGGCACTGTCAAAGACTTTACTGCTTTCTCCTCAGTCTATGGGAAGAAGATCTCCATCCTAGAAAGGTAACCCCAAGGATAAAAGAGGACTGAGCTGTACCTCAGGCAGTGGCGGAGCCAGAAATTTTATAGAGCCTGGGCGAGATAAAATATCATGCTAATAGCAAGGTCACTCCTAGCGTAAAAACTATATGGACTAAAAAAAATTAGCTATCATATCGAATATTAAAATACATGCCTGGAGTATTAAATATAGACTAATTGTAAAACTAATTTATCAGCCGAAATCTACTTCGTGAGACAAATCTATTGAGTCTAATTAGTCCATGATTTGATAATGTGGTGCTATAATAAACATGTATTAATGATAGATTAATTATGTTTAATAGCTTTTTCTCGTTAAGTAATGTGCGTCGAGGTGTAATTAGTTTTATAATTAATCTATTTTTAATAGAATAAAATAGTGCCGCAACATTTGGCGTAATTAGTGCTAATTAATCTATTTTTAAGTATTAAACTATCCTAAGCAACGTGTGCTCTCTACCTCATCTTTGTACTACCTCATTTCTGTGTATAGCTTTTTTTGAGTTTTTTTTCTGGAAAAGAACCTTTCTTCTTTAGTAATATTTGTATTTTTTGAGAGAGAAATGAGTAGGATTTTTAAGTAGCTTTTTTGTTTTTTTATGGAAGCATGTACTGTAGCATGTTGTGGGGAGCCCGGCCACCGGCCCAGGGTGGCCGGGCCTTGGCTCCGCCAGTGACCTCAGGTGGCAAGGTCTGCCGACGAGCAGCCTGCCCCACCCGCGTTCGAAATCTGCCTTTGACGCCCGGCGCCTCACCCAGGAACAGTAGTTCCTAAATAAGTTCCTAAATAATTTCAGCCATGTACACCTAGCCTTCAATATATATAGCTTGTGAGTTTTATACACCTAGTCTTCACTATATTATAGCTTGTGAGATTATGGTGTGAGTTCAGATACTATAAATTATATTTATTAAAGGTTGAGGTAATAAAAAAAAGGTGTGACACCGAGTTCTCGCTAAAGTTAAGGCAAGTGCACGATGAGCTTCTGTTTGGGCTTTGTGCCTATATTATTTGAGCTTTCATTGGTTCGGGTGTTTCATGACTATATTTTTTATGGTTCATGTTCAAGTTTCTGTCTATTTTGTAAGATTCAAGATTGAAGTTTCTATTTACATTTAATTCCTATTCTTGTGCCTCTGGATGTCCCAATTTGGTTCTTATATTCATATTTCTATGAATATAAGTGATGACCCCACTTGCTATGCTTCACCAGTAAATGCTAAGAATGCATTGAAATGTTGTCCATTTCAGACAAAAGCTATTATTTCATGGATAATGTAGTTCTTCATCCCTAGATTCACATGTTGTATTACTCCTTAAATAGACATACAACTACTAGCGTATCTCCCTATTAGTCTGACAAAATAAACACCCACACTAATTGCTTCAATCCCTTCAAAGGTATCTTGAGTCCCCTTTACTTAAAATTTTAGAATATACTCAAAAGAAATACTTTTATGCCAACAAAAGATGGTTATTACACTTACACACTACTACACCTACAATCTTTTAGAAGTGGTATGGGGCAAAGGTTGCAGTCCAAAGCTCAACCAAACAAGACCATAGGATGGTTGTAATATCGCAAGCCTCAAGCCTAACCTTTTCACACTAGTGAGCCTACAGGGATATGAATTCATGGCCTCTTGCCTTATGTGAGTCTCTGTTACAACCACACCACTTACTCACTTATGACAACAGAAACACTATCATTTTTAAATTTTTATTAACTTCTATGAAATTTCTATTTAATCCTTCGACCCAAAATGATCTAAAATTAAAAAAACAGCTACCAAATTTAGATATTGTTGCACAGTACAACTCTGTTATAGGATATGTGTCCACCCAAACTACAAGAGATGACGCCTTCTATGATGATTAGAAGTTTTTCTCTTGTCATAGAAGGCTCGTCACTAAGGACCTTCTGTGATAATTTTTATGACAATTTTTTATCTGTGACAATTTTTGTGACAATTATAATTGTCATAGATCACAAATTGTCATAAAAATAGCTTGTAATTATCACAGAAGGTCCTTAGTGACGAGCCTTCTATGACAAGAGATTTGTCATAGAAGGCCTAATTTTTTGTAGTTTAAAAAGTTGAATTTCTAGTTCTGAGAAGTTAAAATGTAAATTTGAGACCCTAAACAATCTTAAATAAGAAATTCATCAACTGCAAAGTTTTAGATCCATATAAGCTATGGTTGTTTTAATATATTTTTTTCTTTATCTGACTTTATTTTTTTTAAAAAAAAAGATTTATTTGTTGACACCTACTTTCATGAAAGTCAACTCTCTCTAGAAATAGACATAAGAAACGTCCCTAAAATTATAATTTTTATAGGATGGTTTACTTATGTCAACCGTCTCTAAAGTACGTAAATTTGAGGGGTTAGTTTTATTAAGCCAACCGAGACCCTGGAGAAGAAATCGATTTTGAAGATCAATTTATATATAAGCCACTGCAGCAACATTTATAAAGATGTGTTTACTATATTAATCGTTCCCTGGAAAAATAAGAGGCGGTTGCCAAAACCATATGTGCAGCAGTGACAGCACATAACGGTCTGAAATTATGCGAATCAGAAAAGAAAAAATGCTTTTATGCGAATCAGCAATCTCAGCGGTGCCAAATTTTTGCCCGGCTAGACGCAGTGGCCGAGGCGTTGTTGACACGCAGCATGTGGGAAAAAAAAAATTGGGACGGTGTCCTAGTGCATTATCATGCATGGAAGGTAAGCACAACACACACTGACGACACACGGCTTATTAGATTTGCTGGAAGTCGTTGAGCTTCAACTGGCCGTCGGCGTCATCCTTGACCATGCCCTTGTTCTTGAGCGTCCACCAGCTCGCCGGCACCGGGTACTCGTCCTTGAGCGCGTCGGCGCCCTTGTTCACGAGCGCCACGTCGCGCTGCACCTCCAGCTTAAACCCTCCGGCGCGGCCCTGCTCGCCGGCGACGCCGTGCAGGTAGCACTCGAGGTTGTGGAGCGTCTGCGCCGTGCCGGGCCACTTGAGGTACGGCGACCGCGCTGTGTCGATGGGCAGCGTCACGGCGACGTCCACGTACGCCAGCGGCGGGTACAGGGGCACGACGTCGCCGGCGTTCTTCACGTGGAGGGCCTTGAGGTCCGAAAAGGACTGGAAGGCGGCCCTGAAGAAGCGGTCGCCGACGTGCGGGCACGCGAACACGATGGCCGTCACCGGGCACGGCGGCCGCAGCGGCAGCTTGGTGGACGACGACGCGTTGACGCCGTTGCTGACGAGGTCGACGGCGTTGAGGATGGAGACCGCCGCGCCGAGGCTGTGGCCGGTGAAGGTGATGCTCATCTCCTCGTCGTCCCCGTAGAGCTCCACCAGCCTCCTCACCTCCTCGAACACCTGGTCCCTGGCGCTCGTCTTGTTGAACTTGGAGCCGGCGTGGCTGGACGTGTACAGCGACAGGAACCCCACGTGCACCGTCGCGAAGGGGTTGGCAATGGCGGCGCCGCCGCCGAGGACCGGCGCGGCGGGCGCGGGCGTGAAGCCGAGGTCGTTGACCCACTCCAGGCTGCGCACGGTGCCGCGCCAGGCGACGACGACGTCGCGCCGGCCCAGCGCGGCGACGCCCTCGTCGGTGGCCACGGCGACGTAGCCCGGCCATGAAGTTGGACTCCCTGGACCACACGCCGTCGACGTCGTCCCCGAGCGCCGCCAGCGGGCGCAGGAGGAAGGCGTCGGGGAGGGGCTGCCCCGACGTGGCGTAGACGAACCTGGTGACCTCGTAGTGGCCGGCGTTAGCGACGCCGGAGCTGGACAGCAGGTCGGAGTAGCCGTACATGCAGGCGCCGGCGTGCGGGGACCGCCGCTCCGTGTTGAAGCCGTCGTAGGTGGCCTCGGCGAGCTCGCCGTAGGAGATGATGGACTTGCGCAGGTCCAGGTCCAGCGGGTCCAGGAGGCCCTCCCACGAGTGCTCGCGCCACCTCTTGGTGATGCCGCCGGTGCTGCTTCCATTTCCAGAGGAGGACGCTGCCATGGCTGCTACACACTACGTATGTATGCATGCAGCAGCAGCAGCTTCAACTACTACTCGCTGATATTTATTTGATTTGCGTCCTTGCACTTTAAACTGTGTATAATTTCGTTCGTTTTTTTGTGTTTGTGCTGAACTGCTAATTGCCGTCTATGTATCTATTATTATGTTATGTGTATATATACAAAATGTAAATTGTGACCTTGCTTATTCCTATGCGTTTTTTCCTTCATTCACAGCGCCCATTGGTCCGACGAGATTTACCAATAAAGTCTTCCAAGAGAAAGAAATCGAGCTCTATGAGGCAGTAAACGTCTTGTCTGTCAAGGTAGCCTGCTCTGATGTTGGCTTCCCTATCCAAGTCTATGGAACTGTCATCGCGCGAGACTGCACCGACTACAAGCGTGTTTACCTCTTCCACCGCGACCGCCAACACTGCCAACTCATCAGCTCTAAGGTTTGATTGATCATATTCAAATATACGACAACTTCTCCTTGCTACAACCTATAATATAATATGCATCATGTGCCGGCCTGTTAATTAGACGGCATACCAGTGTTCTGTATGTGCATGAAAGCATGATATGCTACACTGGTACACAGCTAAAGCTAGACCATTAAAAGTTGACTGGAATGTGCACTGAACCATTAAAAGTTGACTCTACAGAAACAGCTAGCTTCCGTTCGCTGCGTGCCTTTTTTCCCCCCTATATATAGTTCTCTTGCAAGTCGCAACACTATACATTAGAGAAATATGTCACTAATTAAGCTTGGGCCGTTTTTTTGCAGGATGAACCATTGATCTTGACTGGCCCGAAGCGTGGTCTTTTATGACGTATATGCTCCACCCACGGAGAAAGGCTATTGGCAGTCAGGTACTAGTTTAACCTTGAGTAAAACTTGCTTCACGCAAAACTTGCAATTCAAGGCATAGTCCATTGTTCAAGTTGTGAATAAATGTAACTTAAGGTTATAGGCGGAAGTTCAACTTAACAGTCTCTGCTAAACACTAGTATATCAAACAGTAGCGGGAACAGGCAAAACTCTAAATGGGAATTTGAGATCTGGTGGGGGATTGTTAGAATTATATGGGCTTGGCCCATTAACAAATTCTAAAATTCATAATAAATCTCAAAGGCTCATTCATGTGTGAGCAAAGAGGGAAAGTGGAACTCTTTAGTCCCACCTTGCTAGTGGAAGGGGAGGAGGACTTGCTTAAATATGGAAGTCCTCTTCACTTCCTCAAGTCTAGTGTGAGAAGGAGAAAGAGAAACCCACACGCGCTCGCTCGCTCGCCTCGCGGGGCCGGGGCGGGACGACTTGCGTGGGTGCGCGACACCTGCGTGAATGGTCCGCCGAAATCCGGCTCCTCGCCTTGTGGGAGCGCGGTCTCCTTTTGCAGTTTTAGTTTTTGGTTTCTGGGCCATCAAGTTGCAGAGTCCTAAACCGATTTAGATCGTGATCGCGACACGAGGTCGGTTTAACAGGACTATATAAGCAACCTACCGGCCACGCTAAAACAAATCTCTTAACACCTCTCGAGTTAGGGTTTGCCTCATATCGCTTTTACGCTGCCGTCTAGTCGTCTCCAGTCCGTTCGCTTGCGTGCACCAGCGACCGGGCAAGCAGGTCTCCGGAACTCTCGTCTTTGCGATCCTGCACCGGGAGAAGGCGAATAAGGTTTTTGGGAAGCGCTCGTCGCGCGACTGCTCTCGTCTTCAACAACGGGTCGTCTACCGTCCAAGTCAGGCGGCGCTACGTCCAGGCGTATTCGTCGTCAACTGCTCCGAGCTCTTCCTCCAGCGCTCATCGACGATCTGCCAACACCGACTCCTCCACCATCTTCTCCAGCAAACGAAAGGTACGCCGCTCGTGATCTAATGTCTATGCTTATATTAGATCTTATGTCTTTGTTCTTACTTTTTAATCTATCCGGTGTACGAGCTATGCTTACACCTGTTATCATGTTTGAGATCCTGTTATGTCTGTTTTGTTATGCAAGTAAACAATACAATCTGAGATATCTAGATCATCAATTTATCATGATTTATATTCTGGTTTTAATCTGGAAATTGCCTATTCTTTTAATAGAAACAGCTAGCTTCCGTTCGCTGCGTGCCTTTTTCCCCCTATATATAGTTCTCTTGCAAGTCGCAACACTATACATTAGAGAAATATGTCACTAATTAAGCTTGGGCCGTTTTTTTGCAGGATGAACCATTGATCTTGACTGGCCCGAAGCGTGGTCTTTTATTGTTAGAGATGAGAATTATGTTGAGACTGATCTGATGATCAAGGATCATCAAGGTCAGGACAGAGAGTTCAGTAAAGGAGTCTTGACAATCAGCGGCATAGCAGGGCGGTCCTTGGAGAAGTGTGAGGTTGACAGACTCTCTCTTGCCACCAGGCTAAGTACTGTGGAGGTGGCGTACGCCGTTGTGGTATCTGCGGTGGAGGCAACGGTTTCGATCCAAGTTGAAGAGGGAGAATTCTGTGGAAGAGTCACTGCCCACACAGCCAGCATCAAGAATAGGCTTGTGCTGGCTATGCAGATCGTCACATGACTGCTGGTAATGGTGCTGTTATCAAGATGATGCGGCCTGTCATATCTGTCTATGTGCAGGATAAGCTGGTAATCATTGCAAGGGTTCATGGTGGTAAAGGTGTAGGCTTTAGATTTACCCCGAGGATCTCCAATGGAGATGAAGTTGAGTTCACTTTAGGCACCGCTAAGATGCGCCTGCGGGTTTCTTGGTCGATACTGGACCTTTGACAAGGAGCATCCTCAGTGGAGTGGAACCGCATCTGATCCGAAAATGATAGCTAATGCATGCACGCGCACACAGTCGCAGAACAGATTGATACTACATTTTCGTTGAATTGTTGGTTCCTCTTCGATCGTATATATATATATATATTTTTCAAGAAAGTTTGGTTTCCATTTCTCTAAAATATATATCTGCAGGCTCAAAGTTCACAACTGTCTAAAGGGGATTGCTCATCATGGAGCTAAGAAATGAATCAAGTCGTGGCCGATGGTAATAAAGTGGAAGCTAGAAAACATGGGGCGCTATACTTACAAGCGGTACTCAGCTCCGTGTGATAACACGGGGCACAGGAAGCAGATCGATGGCAACTTGTGGAGATAATGTCAACTAGAGTGTGTCGTCCAGGCATGCATAGCCAGCTAGCTAGTTTCTAGAGCAGGAAGACGAGTCGCCTGCGTGCATGCCCTAGACTCTTCTTAAACAAGACTAGCTCTCCAAGCAAGGGAAGAGCTAGGTCAGGTCTGCTCGTAGATCATGTATTTCTTCATGCATCGATCATCGATGAATGCATGTAGTAATGCAGTGCATGTTACTATCGAGACTGAATGGATCGTAGCTAGGGTGATGACCTGTTCTGCTTTCCCCTGAAAACAGCAGACAACATCCCAATCGACAAGCAAGCTTGTTGACAGTGCAATATATAAGACACATACTCTTAGATTTGATCGGAATTAGTCATAAGCTAAGCAAGCAGCGCTGAACGTGCAGTCTCTTTTGATCTTTCTACAATTCTGAACACGTCATGGGCTGGCCCAGGTGCTATATACTAGCCGTACGTTCTAGCTGTGGTAAAAAATGCTTGCGCATGTCAGTATAATATAAATAATAGTACATATACCACACCGAATGTAAGATTATTGAATGAAAATTTCTAAAAATCCAGGCATCCGTCGAGTTATAATTGGAATACAGGGCAAGCTTTTTTCTTAGTGAAGAATTTTATTAGTTGTCCTCTCATTCTAAGGGAGTACATTGCTTCAAAATAGAGTTTTTTGAATCAATGTTTTTTTTTTTTTTTGCTATGATAGTGATACAATGTGTGTACATATTAGTGGTCAATGCAATGCCTCAAAAGGTTTGACCAGGGTCCACGTTGTAAAGCGACCGATGGATGTGGTTGGATAACGGCCGGGCGCATTGTGCGTCCACCAGCATGTTGTAAAGGGTTTGTCCAGCAGCAAAAAAAAGGTGACAATAAGATCCACTTCGCGCGGCACCGGAAAATTAAACTCTTGCATTTTAATTAAAATTCTGCAACAATTTCTTTTTTTTTTACGATCGGGTCATTCACCCGTATTTTATTAAGAGGAGAAGTTGTTATACAGGGCCTTCAGGAGAAGACGGTGAGCAGCCATCAAACCTGGAAGGAAAGACCTAAACTACTGACAGTTGAAAGACCTGCAACAATGTCTGTCATCTATACTATATCATTCAGTAAAAAGATGGCGACCCCTACATTATTCATATGTTCTAGCTATTACGAGAGTATATAACTACGTACTTATATTGTATTAGTATAGTTTGTGCTGCACAATTAATTAACAAGCATCCGTATTACTTATTATCAGTGCAACAAGCAGTGATAGATTTTCTTTTTACGAATAACAAGCAGTGATATATATACTCCATATAGTATATAACTATAGCGCACGATTGATTTACCGCGCGCGACGCGATTAATAACCAACGGAAATAAACGTACTACAGTTGAACGAAACTACGGTTTGTGGTTCACGATGACAGTCTCGTACTCGCCGGCGTGGGAGGAGGACGCAGCCGCGACGACGTCCGCGGCGGCGCCGCCGCCGGTGACCGGGAAGAAGAAGGGGTAGGTCTCGTAGCGCGCCATGCAGCTGCTGTAGAGCACGCGGCATCCCCTCCGGAAGCGGCAGTAGTTGGGGAGCTCCGCCACGGCCTGCGCGACGCAGAGGCCGCAGTCGGCGGCGGTGATGTCCCTGGTGCACCACCCGAGGCCGTAGATGGTGGTCCCCTCCTGCGACCCACCGAGCCTGTCCGTCTCCCTGGCCAGACCGGCGCTGGCGGGGTCGGCGGCCTCGTAGGCGACGCGCGCCATGAGCCTGCGCTCGGCGCGGTCGAACGCGGCCAGGTCGCCCGTGGCGTTCATGGTGTTGATGAGGATGAGCGCGTACCCGGTGTCCGGCAGGCCGAGGAAGTCGGCGTCGTCGTAGCGGAGGAAGCAGTAGTCGTACCAGACCCGCGCGTCCGCCTGGCCCCGGCACGACGCCGCCGCCTGCCGCGCCGCCGCGGCGACGCAGCGCGCGCAGTCGGGCGCCGGGATGTCGCCGCGGCACTGCGCCAGGCCCCAGACGGCGCCGAACGTCGCCGTCGCGTAGTAGGTGGCCGAGGCGCGCGGGACCAGCGCGGCGAGGACAGCGCTGATGCTCGCCTGCGTCTGCCCGCCCGTGAAGTTCTTGGCGCAGTACGTGCCCACCGGGTCCACGGCTGAGCTCGGCCGCGGCGCGAACGCGGCGGCGGTGGCGAGCAGCAGCAGCAGCGGGAGAAGCAGCGCTGGCGATGATGATGATGATGATGGAGCCATGTTTGCTGGTCTGTGTGTGGTTGTGGATGTCGTCTTCTTCTTCCTCCGGTCCGGCCGGTTCTGGTTCTGCTGTCGATTGGTGGTTTGTTTGCTTGCATGCACGTATATATGGGCCGGGGATGGGGTGCGTTGCTATAAGTTAAGGGAATTAAATTGGGTACACCCGTACACCCCCATAGTGGATTCTTGACACGTGGCACAAAAGAATATCTTGCGGACAGCAGCACAAAAGTTAAGCATGGCGACGAATAGCGATTGGCGGCGAGATATACGCAGCCGGCCAGAGTTGACTGGATGTATGAGTGGCTATAGACGAGAATCGAGAATGGGCATGGATGGATGGGCCCAGTGTTGCAGTGGAGACGACGAACGAAGCTTTGGGTTTGTGTGGAGCACAGCACATGGCGCAGATCCAGGGCAACACTTGTGGAGATAATGTCAACTAGAGTGTGTGTGTGTCGTCCATGCATAGCCAGCTAGCAGCTTAATTAGTTTCTAGAGCAGGAAGACGAGTCGCCTGCGTGCATGTCCTGCAACTTGCTTGGGTAGAGATGGACATGGACGTACATGCATGCAGCAACATGCAAAAATTGCTTTTCGACCAAAGACTAGCTCTACAAGCAAGGAAGGAGCTAGCCAGCTAGGTCGATCAGGTCTGCTCGTACATCATTTATTTCTTCATGCATCGATCATCGAAGAATGCATGTAATGCAGTGCATGTTACGATCTATACGTACATCAAGATGAATTGATCGTAGCTAAGATGATGACCTGTTCTGCTTTCCTCTCTGAAAAAATCAGACATCCCAATCCACAAGCAAGCTCTTGTTGACAATATAATGCAATATAATATATAGACACTGCACGTACACTTTAGACTTGATCAGAGTTACTCATAAGCTATAAGCAAGCTTAACGTGCAATCTTTTGATCTTTCTACTGAACACAACATGGCACGTACAGGTGCTACTAGTCGTACGTTCTAGTTGTGGTAAAAATGCTTGCGCATGTGTCATATATATAATATAACATACATATATACATCACCGAATTGAACGTACGCTCGGCCGGGCGACAAAAAAAGCAAACATGTCAAAAACCTTGGGTATCCATGTGAACTAGATCTTTATGTAATTGACTCATAAGCTAGCTAGCTAGCATGCATATGCGGCATATAATTAACCTTAGTAAAAGTACCCGTTTGAATCCACCAACTAAATTTTAACTGGTTATAAGTTTATATTAGCTACCAGCAGGGATCCAAATAACGGTGGTTTAGATAAAAGACCAGCTAAATTTTAGCTAAGCGCATGAGCTAAAATTTATCTGGATGGATCCAAACAAGGCATTGGACCAGCTAAAATGACTGAAATTATTAAGGGTCATCCGTGTTAGAATTTATATGGGCTTGGCCCAATAACAAATTCTGAAATTCATTATAAATCTCAAAGGCCCATTCATATGTGAGCAAAGAGGGGAATTGGAACTCTTTAGTCCCACCTTGCTAGTGGAAGGGGAGGAGAACTTGCTTAAATATGGAAGTTCTCTCCACTTCCTCAAGTCTAGTGTGAGAAGGAGAAAGAGAAGTCCACACGCGCGCGCGCGCTCGCTCGCCGCGCCGGGCCGGGCCGGGCCGGGCCGGGCCGGGCGAGGCGAGGCGAGGCGAGGCGACTTGCGCGGGTGCGCGGCACCTGCGTGAATGGTCCGCCGAAATCCGGCTCCTCGCCTTGTGGGAGCGCGGTCTCCTTTTGCAGTTTTAGTTTTTGGTTTCTGGGCCATCAAGTTGCAGAGTCCTAAACCGATTTAGATCGTGATCGCGACACGAGGTCGGTTTAACAGGACTATATAAGCAACCTACCGGCCACGCTAAAACAAATCTCTTAACACCTCTCGAGTTAGGGTTTGCCTCATATCGCTTTTACGCTGCCGTCTAGTCGTCTCCAGTCCGTTCGCTTGCGTGCACCAGCGACCGGGCAAGCAGGTCTCCGGAACTCTCGTCTTTGCGATCCTGCACCGGGAGAAGGCGAATAAGGTTTTTGGGAAGCGCTCGTCGCGCGACTGCTCTCGTCTACAACAACGGGTCGTCTACCGTCCAAGTCAGGCGGCGCTACGTCCAGGCGTATTCGTCGTCAACTGCTCCGAGCTATTCCTCCAGCGCTCATCGACGATCAGCCAGCACCGACTCCGCCATCGTCTTCTCCAGCTATCGAAAGGTACGCCGTTCGTGATCTAATGTCTATGTTTATATTAGATCTTATGTCTTTAATCTTGCCTTTTAATCTATCTGGTGTACGAGCTATGCTTACACCGATTGTCATGTTTGAGATTATGTTATGCATGTTTTGCTATGCTAGTAAACAATACAATATGAGATATCTAGATCATCAATTTATCATGATTTATATTCTGGTTTTAATCTGGAAATTGCGTATTCTCTTAACATTTTCCAATAATTGAGTGAGCAATTGTAGATTTTTTCCCTCATTGTTTGATTGTGAGAATGCCCCCAGAATAGAAAGACTGGTCCGTCGTTGCAAGAGTACACATCCGAACAATGCTCATGATGTGTGACACCGCGGCCCAACTTGCACAACAATCAGACGAACCTGGGCCATGTGCAGCCCATACGTCCGCACAGACGAACCTGGGCCGGCACGTTAACGAGAGTCAACAAAAAAGGGAGAGGTAAAAGTCTCTGTTCTTACCCTCTTAAATTATCTTGCTCCTTGTCTAATTTATATAGAAAAAATGCTCACCAGAAACTATTCCTACCTAGAACCAGCGTAACTGAATGAGATCTCAAGAGTGGTTTTAAAGACAGTTTTGTTCTTTTTAAATACTTGGTAAGGTTTGTTGTATGGTGACTCAAATACTACTTAGAATAGGACTCAAAAAGGTGTGCTATTAGGACTTCTAGTTATACTAGGTCTTGAGTGTAGAATCTTACTAGAAGTAGGACTCCTATTTGTATGTATGAGGGCCTTGGAGGGGACTATATAAACCAAGGGGTAGAGGCCATAGACATCACAACAAGATCAAGGAAGATAACCAAGCCAACACAAGGGGTCTCATCCAAGGCTTGTACGGAACAATTAGGAGCGCTCAAGAGGATTAGACTAGACAGTTTTATTGCACTAGATTCTTGTATAGGGCAAGAATCAGTGGGTCCTGGAGGGTCAAGTAGGGTTGCGAGAGAACGACAATCTCTTGTACTCTTTTGGAGTTGTGCTAATAGAATTTGCGGTTGGCTTCGCCAAATTCTAATCTCTTGTCGTGGTTGCTTCATCATCATCTAGGGTTTTCTACGCGATTCGACTACATCGTTCTTGATACGGTGCTAGCTTGTGTCATATCCGCAACATCCTTTCAAAGATCCGAGGGCTGCTACGCATAACTAGGGGTATCAGATTCTAACAAGTAGTATCAAAGCCAAGGTCGGATTGATTTGATTTTGTGAGAAGGTTGACAGGGCTAGGAAGCACAAAATTAAGACGATGTCAGGGATGTGGAATCAAGTAGAGAAATTTAATGGCAAAGGGAATTTTAGCGTTTGGCAATGCGTGGTACATGATGTGCTTGTCCAACAAGGATTGATTGATGCTCTCGAGGGCACCAAGCCGGACAAGATAACTGATGAAGAATGGAAGGTGATGGAGCGAAAGGCTGTCAGTACAATTCGACTATGTCTCTCTGATGAGGTAAAGTACTCGGTAATCAAGGAGAATTCACCGATGAAATTATGGAAGAGCCTAGAAGAGTTGTATATGACAAAGTCGCTGACAAATCGGTGGGTACTAAAGCGTCAACTATTTAGGTTACGCATGGAGGAGGGTACACGATTCGTCGACCATCTAAATGTCTTCAACAAGCTTGTCACGCAGCTGATTAGTGTGGATGAGAAAATTGAGAAGAACGATAAAGTCGTCATATTGGCTTCATCCTTACCACCATCGTGGGAGCAGCTAGTGATGAATATTCTCGTCGGGAAGACTACTCTCAACTTCAACGAGACAGTTGCATATCTACTGGAGGCAGAGTCCTTGAAGAAGCCGCAGGATTCTTCATTCTCGGGTGATCAAGCTTGGACTGTTTCAAGTGGAGCAGGAAAAGTCAAGAATCATGGGAAGAAGAAAGGCAAGAGCAAGGGACAACGTACATGCTATCTATGTGACAAGGAGGGTCATATGATAAAGGACTGTCCAAGTTTGAAGACTATGAGAGGAACATGCTCAGTGGCAAGTGAGGATGAAGGTGACGTACTTATCGTCAGTCAACCAGGTACTATTCATGATTAGATATTAGATTCAGGAAGTTGTTTCCATATATGTTCGGTGAGGGAGATGTTTGACGAAGGATCTCTACACCCAGCGAATGGAATTGTTCACTTAGCGGATTGCCAGGAGTATGCAGTCACTGAGGTGGGAACAATTACATTGGAGATGCATAATGGAACACTTTGCACACTAACGGGAGTTTGGTATATCCCGGGATTGAAAAAGAATCTAATATCTGTGAGGTCGCTAGAACTCCAAGGATGTGAATTATCACTTCAAGGTGGAGTCATGAGAGTTACTTGCAAAGGGCAGATAATTATGAAAAGTATCTGGATTAATGGAGGATACCGAGTGATAGGAAATCTTATGGGTGGTGCAACCATGGGGAGATTTGATAAAAATCCTGATCAGGAGAAGGAAGTCGTCTCGTCAACGGCAGGTGCTCAAATCTCAATTGTGGTCAAGTGCAAGGCTACAAAGACGGTTGCAAAATCTAACAATCGTAGAGGCGAAGCTACGAGTTGTTGGAGGAAGGAAGACGTGGTCGGACCAACCACGCAGTACCACCGAGTAGGTGGAGCTCGAAGGCGGTACAAACCTATGACATGGAGGGCCAAAGGAGAAGGTGTTGTGGTTAACCAAACTACACAACGATGGAGCTCTCAGATGGAAGGTTCCAGCAGTCCAGCCTGGAACTGACAAGCACATTGTGGTGATGTGCATGAGCCTCTGTGGTGGAGGCCCTCTCGAGGTGGGAGTATAAATAAAAAAAAAGAAGCCGATTTGGAGCAAATTCTTGGAGGAGCACGATGACTTTAAAGGATTAGAGTCAAGGTGGAGTTTGTTGTATGGTGACTCAAATCCTACTTAGAATAGGACTCAAAAAGGTGTGCTATTAGGACTTCTAGTTATACTAGGTCTTGAGTGTAGAATTCTACTAGGAGTAGGACTCCTATTTGTATGTATGAGGGCTTTGGAGGGGACTATATAAACCAAGTGGTAGAGGCCATAGGCATCACAACAAGATCAAGGAAGGTAACCAGCGACCGGGCAAGCAGGTCTCCGGTCCGTCTCCAGTCCGTTCGCTTGCGTGCACCAGCGACCGGGCAAGCAGGTCTCCGGAACTCTCGTCTTTGCGATCCTGCACCGGGAGAAGGCGAATAAGGTTTTTGGGAAGCGCTCGTCGCGCGACTGCTCTCGTCTACAACAACGGGTCGTCTACCGTCCAAGTCAGGCGGCGCTACGTCCAGGCGTATTCGTCGTCAACTGCTCCGAGCTATTCCTCCAGCGCTCATCGACGATCAGCCAGCACCGACTCCGCCATCGTCTTCTCCAGCTATCGAAAGGTACGCCGTTCGTGATCTAATGTCTATGTTTATATTAGATCTTATGTCTTTAATCTTGCCTTTTAATCTATCTGGTGTACGAGCTATGCTTACACCGATTGTCATGTTTGACATTATGTTATGCATGTTTTGCTATGCTAGTAAACAATACAATATGAGATATCTAGATCATCAATTTATCATGATTTATATTCTGGTTTTAATCTGGAAATTGCGTATTCTCTTAACATTTTCCAATAATTGAGTGAGCAATTGTAGATTTTTTCCCTCATTGTTTGATTGTGAGAATGCCCCCAGAATAGAAAGACTGGTCCGTCGTTGCAAGAGTACACATCCGAACAATGCTCATGATGTGTGACACCGCGGCCCAACTTGCACAACAATCAGACGAACCTGGGCCATGTGCAGCCCATACGTCCGCACAGACGAACCTGGGCCGGCACGTTAACGAGAGTCAACAAAAAAGGGAGAGGTAAAAGTCTCTGTTCTTACCCTCTTAAATTATCTTGCTCCTTGTCTAATTTATATAGAAAAAATGCTCACCAGAAACTATTCCTACCTAGAACCAGCGTAACTGAATGAGATCTCAAGAGTGGTTTTAAAGACAGTTTTGTTCTTTTTAAATACTTGGTAAGGTTTGTTGTATGGTGACTCAAATACTACTTAGAATAGGACTCAAAAAGGTGTGCTATTAGGACTTCTAGTTATACTAGGTCTTGAGTGTAGAATCTTACTAGAAGTAGGACTCCTATTTGTATGTATGAGGGCCTTGGAGGGGACTATATAAACCAAGGGGTAGAGGCCATAGACATCACAACAAGATCAAGGAAGATAACCAAGCCAACACAAGGGGTCTCATCCAAGGCTTGTACGGAACAATTAGGAGCGCTCAAGAGGATTAGACTAGACAGTTTTATTGCACTAGATTCTTGTATAGGGCAAGAATCAGTGGGTCCTGGAGGGTCAAGTAGGGTTGCGAGAGAACGACAATCTCTTGTACTCTTTTGGAGTTGTGCTAATAGAATTTGCGGTTGGCTTCGCCAAATTCTAATCTCTTGTCGTGGTTGCTTCATCATCATCTAGGGTTTTCTACGCGATTCGACTACATCGTTCTTGATACGGTGCTAGCTTGTGTCATATCCGCAACATCCTTTCAAAGATCCGAGGGCTGCTACGCATAACTAGGGGGTATCAGATTCTAACAAGTAGTATCAAAGCCAAGGTCGGATTGATTTGATTTTGTGAGAAGGTTGACAGGGCTAGGAAGCACAAAATTAAGACGATGTCAGGGATGTGGAATCAAGTAGAGAAATTTAATGGCAAAGGGAATTTTAGCGTTTGGCAATGCGTGGTACATGATGTGCTTGTCCAACAAGGATTGATTGATGCTCTCGAGGGCACCAAGCCGGACAAGATAACTGATGAAGAATGGAAGGTGATGGAGCGAAAGGCTGTCAGTACAATTCGACTATGTCTCTCTGATGAGGTAAAGTACTCGGTAA
>CM019827.1:0-22577 GCA_009763385.1 Coix lacryma-jobi var. lacryma-jobi
GAGTCTAGCGCTCCATGGCCTGTATGTTTTGTATCTCTATAATCTATTATTGAAACATCTCTTACTCCAAGTCTAATGAATTTTGAAATGGCAATACATATCTGAAGGCAAATTTTCATTGTATCTTCGTTTGATCGTCTATCCTCTCTCTAGCTCTCCCTCTCCTCTCTTCTCCTTTTTGTTGAACATGTGTATTTGCTTTCGAATTGCAGAGCAACAAACCAACATGAATTTTCTACTACTACTTAGCTTGGGTTCGCTCCTTTGGCCTATGATGCTAATCTTTCCCATTTCTGAGGTGGCACCATTCTTTTACATATAGAGTCTTTGTTGTTGTCATGTGTCCTATTTAACCATGGGAGACATCCATACCCAGCAATCTGGTGTAGGCTTACCTCCCTGATGGCTGGGATGGATGTCTCCATGGTTACATAGCTCCCATGAACTTGTCTGCCACTTTCTTTACTTATTTGACCACCATGTGCTTAGGCCTTTGTTTGCTACTTATATGAACAGTGTGATGCTTTTGTATTGTCTCTATCATCAGATTTTGTTAAGGTGCATTGGGCTGTTCATGATGTATTTCCTCGATCTCTCTATCCTCTCCTCTACTTCCATTCTCTTTCTCTTGTCTCATGTTTGACATGTTTATTTGCTTTAGATATTGCAAGGCACCACCAATAGAATGTTTTTAGAATCTGAGGCCGAATTGCATCATCTAATTCTTTCTTTAGCTGTGCATTGCATTTATTAACTCATTGATGGATTCAGTGGTGTTGGTTATGATTCTTGGACTTGTGTGGTACTGGACCTTGTAACTCCTCTTATGGTTTTCATGATCTCACCAATCCTCTCCTTTTTCTCTCTCTTCTCTCTTCTATGGTTGTACCTCTATTTGGCTTCAGCGAGGCCGGCTTTCATTCGGTCGGCCAGCTTATCCATAGATGCACCGAACGACTGCGCCTGTCTTGTTGTTTTTCGAGGCGCACACGAACCAGTTTAGATGTCATCACCATAGGGCCGAGTGCAGTCAGTATGTCTAAGAGTTAATGGGATGTGGTGGCATAAAAAGTACACCTGTGGTCTCTTTTTCATTAAGCTTTCTCTGCAGTCTAGAGGCTTTCCACAACTCAAAGAATCAATCAATTCCTACTTATGGCAAACCTAACCCCTACCTTCCTTCCTATCAGTTGATGGCAGGCAGTCTCATCTGGTTTGGACTCGGTGTAGTGGGAAAATGTGGCAGGTGTTGTTAGTTGTTCAGTTGTGGCTAGTGGATGAGGCTGCACTGTTACCTTGATGTAAATAATTAATTAGACAAGTTACTTACTACTACTACTACTACTTACTACTACTAACTGTATATCCTCTACTCTACTCTACTACTTATACTACTCTGACTACTGGTACTATCTATCTCTACTCTACTTCTACTTGTTACTAATCCTACTACTCCTCACTCTACTATCCTAATACTGGTACTATATACTACTCTACTCCTACTACTGGTTCACTCATCTACTACTTCTCTCTACTACTGTTACTATTCTACTACTGGTACTATTATCGTGCATCTGTTGACTTGATGTAATATTAATTAGCACCAGTTACTTACTATACTACTATGGTACTATCCTACTACTATACTTGGTACTATCTCTACTGTACTGTCTACTACTCTACTCTACTACTATTAATGTGGCTTTAATATGAAATGTCCATAATATGTACTTTATTGTTCTAGATTCCAATGGCGCAAGAACCACAACCTGAACTAAATGGCGCGACCCTACCTCGAGTGGTTCTTCTGGGTCAACTAGTTATGAGAGCCACGTAGTGGTGACCCCGAGGAAAAGAGGAAACATCGTATAGAGGAAGAGCTAGATCCGAACTTTGACCCCAGACGAAGCAGAAAGTGACAGGTCGTGAGTCAGGGAGTTCGATACCACTAGTGCCTCGGACTCTAGATATCGACGAAGAACAAGTTGGCTGCGGAGCAGAAGCCCCCGCTCCCTCCACAACAACTTCTTTAAACAAATCTGCGGTGACAAGCCTGTTCGGAGAAGGGGGAACACGGGAGGCACAAGAAGCACAGTGTATTCATGTGATCCTCACGGTGGGGCGCAGGGGAGCCGTTGCAACCAACATGGTCCTCGGAAGTTTAGCAACCAGTGTTCGTGTTTAGTTGAGGGAGCATGTTAAGATCACTTATGAGAAATGACGGATGTCCCTAACGATAAGGAAGATGTCTGGAAAGAGATGCTAAACGCTTCACTTATCCTGAGGATGCCGACATGACAGGTGCAAGGACTGGGTGATGCACGTGCAGGGGCCCTTCGAAGCTCAAGTACATGCTAAAGAGACTACGTGAAGACAGGGAAGTCACTTTGATCAAATATATTATCTTGGCTGAAGACTGGAAGTTTTTGTAAGCAGAGGCAAAGCGAAGAGCAAAAGCCAAGAGCGAGCGAGTTCAAAAGCTCAACAATATGAAACATGCACCTCACACTATGGGCATGAAGGGTATGCGGTAAGGAGGCCGAAGTGGCGGGCGAAGAAAGGGCTGAAGCGATGCTGGATAAAGAATCCGTTGTTAGACGTCAATGAACGGGGCCGTGACAATTCTACGCCACAAGCCATCAAAGAAGCGTAAGGCTGATCCAAGATCGGGAGCTCGAGAAGGTCTCATTAGAGGCCTCTTCATCCAAGGACGAAAGCTTTGAGGTTTGCAGGGGCGTCGACTGCTGACAAGGTGCTTGGAAACCCGGAGCACAGGCCGCGTTTCGTGGCGATGTCCTCGAGGAAGAGTTGGAAGGTGGAGTCATGGCAACGACCCTGCCAAGACAATCGGACGAGGTACAAAGAAGGTCGTAAGCAGGTATGATCAGCTGTGTCAAATGATCAACAAGTCCATACAAGACGCGTTCACCAGAATGACCCCAAGATGGTGGCTCAGGAACCAGATGTTTAGCCAAGCCGGCCTGAAGGTGCCTCAAGCTTCACAAGGGCAGCTATTGATCGAAATCGCCCAGCTCCTTTCGATGACAACGAAATCACTATGCCACCTTTGGGTGCCGTTCGGTAGGGGAGGGAAGCGCCTGCAGTGGCAAATGGTGTATATACCAAAGGATCAATCTTTTTTTCCGCGAAGAGCATCAGATCCCTAAGGTACTACCATCGTGGTCGTAAGTGGTGTGGGGCCAGAGTTCGAGATATGAATTGGACTATCCGTATGACTGGGTTTAGGTCCTTTGGTCAGGCGATCAATTTAGAAGTGCATGGTGTACTGAAGACATCGGATCTATGGAACACGCCACGCCGACCCCGACGCCGACATCACAGCCTCGTCGGTAGCCAGATCTTGTCCCCCGGATCCGGATGGCGGCGGTGATGATGATGACACGATGATGGCATACAAGACAGAGAAAAATGAAGCCTGGGCACAGACCCTCCTGCAAGCCCTCCCATTGGACCGACCAATGCAATGGAGTAAGGAGGCAGCACCGGAGGAGGAGACAGACGCCTCCAAGACATCCGAGCACGAGGGGTCCAACGACAAGCTCTCCGCCTCCGACAATCACCGCCTACTGCCAGCGAAGGAGCGAATCTATGGAGGCGAACGAAGGCAAGACACCGTCGCCAAGTGCGACACAGGCGATCAGGTGGAGGCCGATGACACACACCTGCAGCCAACCGAGCTCCAGCCATGTGTCCCTCGCGCGCCAAAAAAGACTAAGACACCGAGGAGGCTAGACCAGATACGCGCCATTCTATACCAATTTGAAAGGTATATATGCTTCTGTCTTGCGTGTAATCAATCTATTATAGGTTTGAGCTTCTCATTTTTCCACACTAACGTTGCTATCCCATTTGTTTAGGCCGAAATCACCACCTCTAGGGATTCGTCACAGATGAATGCCCCGGCGAATTTTGTGAATGGGGAAGTTCATGTTACCTCTAGGCCCAACTTGCGTGCGACAGAAGTGGGAGGTCGGAGTTCCATTTGTGGTATATGCAAGGGCCAAGCGGCCTTTCAAACATCAACCAGGATTCCGCAGAGATCTTTAACTTGGGCAAGATGTTCAACTCGTCTTGGAATTCGGAGAATGCATAGACTACTGCGAGGAGGCTTGACGTCGCTCACCTCACCTTGTTTTCTATGTAGTGGATTACCACTTTTCAATCCCCTGCATTCTATAGGTACCTTGTCATTTAACTATGCATGAGACGACTTGTACTTGCAGTGATGATGTGCCCATGTAAGCAACGAATGCCAACCTTGGTGTGCTCTATCTCTCTCCAATGCATGTTGCTGAGAAACAGATCATTGGTACGAGAAACGGACAACCACCCTGACCTTATTGACTTACCAATCGTAGAGAGATAAGGAACGCAAAAAGGCCATCGACCGGAGAAGGTGAAAGTGGGGACATACATCTTAGGAGTCATGAGAAGGTCAGGAGAGATGGTTGTATCCTCGCTTTCGTCCACTTTGGGTAAGTAAAGCATGTATGTTTATGGATAAGTGGGCTACCTAAGATCATCCATGTCATCATAGTCTTTTTTTTGTTCGAATGGTGCAGCGAGGGCCTCCATGGGCACTGGATTGCATTTCATCATCTATCCTCAGGAAGGCAGGGCCTGCATATTTTGACTCATGAGGCATTCAAACAAAGCAGGGTACAAGCACTTTGAAGATTGCTTGAGATTGTAAGTCAAGGAATTCAAATTAGTTATTTTTATCATACGTTTTAAAACTGTGACTAACACTATGGAGTATCAATCGCTTATAAGGAGTACGTAAAGGAGCCAAGTGAATTTGATTGAAGGACAGAGAAGTTCCAGAAGAAGCATGGAATAGAATCAAATCAACGTCAGTTCCGGTACGTGTACTTGAAGCTTCCCTTATCTTTTTTCCCACACCATGCTATATATTATCGATCTATACCAAAGTGTTATAATGCTTGTTGTATCGTGCAGTGTGCCAAGCAACCACCAGGGACAACTTTGTGTGGGTACTACGTCTGCGAGTACTAAGGGCCTAGGAAGTACAACGGTAGCTGGCGGCAGCTCAAAAAGCAACTGAATGGTGGGAAAAAGCAGAGCAATAAACTAACTTCGATCAAATAGTGGCAGACTGTGCAAGTTTGTCATTGATGTGTAGTGAAGGGCAACCGTTCTTTGATACAGATGCCCCGTTAGCACTGGTTCTCGAGTAGAAAAGCTATGGAAATAGAGCACCATGTTACGCGAGAGATGAAGGATTAATGTACATGGACTTCGTCAATTAGTTTGTTTTGCACTGACATTTAAATAACACTTTAACGATTTTGTCATGTTCTATGGATGACAATAGAACAAGTTAATGTATGTATGTATACGTATTGTGTCATGTGTTTATGTCTTGTTTGACCTGTTAAATATGATTCGATTATGCATTCAAATATGTGTGTGTATTTTTTTTTTAAACTGAAAACTTTAACCGTTGACGGACAGTTACGCTGCGCCTCAACGGTAATGGTATTAACCGTGAGGGCAAGTTAAGCAGCCGTAGGTTATATTAACCGTACGGGCAAGTTACGCTGCCGTAAGATTAATTGTATAACCTGACGAGCAAGTTTACGGCCGCCCGTCACGGTTATTGATATAACCGTTGACGGGCTCACTGCCCGCCGCGGTTAGCCTGTCATTCGTTACTGTTACGAGGCAATGCACGACGGGTCACTGCTCATACACGTTAAAAAAACGACCGTCACATGGAAAATTTTCTGTAGTAGGGTTGTGCTGAGAATCATACTTCTCCATCGGCCAAGAGGCTTAAAAATAAAAGGTACTGCAAATTTATAATTCTGGTACCCATACTACTATTGATTGTCCGAGTTTTTAGAGATTGATACAGAGGTGCAATCGGTTAAAGGGAGGCTTGGCTTAGAAAAGCTATAAGGCATGGGCATCAACAGCCATCCTTTCTCCACAAACTAGGGTAGCTCAGCACCGTCGTAGTGAAGATCCAGGGTGGTTCTACCTCTGTAGCTCAGGACAGGTGGACAGTTGATCCAAAGAACCATTAAGCATAAAGAGTAAGCAGGAGATGAAAGGGAATAAAGCAATGATCAACCTGAGACTTCAAAAGGCTGAGAAGCAAGAGGCGGTCCAACTGTCCAGGATTTGTGAACCGAAGTGGCACGTCATGAAGAAGTAGCCAAAATGCAAGGGCAAAAGATGAACAGAATATCAAGAGTGGCTCGAAGAAAGAAGAATACAGGAGCCCTGGAGAGAGGTGGTGGGTTGGGGTTGTAGGGGTGAGAATACACATCAAGATAGAGCAGAATCATTGGGGCTGTCACCTTCTTCAGTGCATTATTTGGAATGTAGGCTTAAAGCTTCCTCTCTTCGTATTGCCACATGCAGTGATCAGTAACCGAGAGTATGGCAGTCAAGAGACAACGGCGATCTTACATGAAGATTAAGGTGTTGGAAATATCATGATCGGCGATAAAAACATGAAAATTTCAATCGGCTTGGAGGCAAGATTAGTCGATCATGATCATCCCGCGCAAGAGGGACAATGTGTCCTGGGGTCTTGACTTAAGAGCAGAAACGACGGGTTAAAGGTTCACAGTAACCGATGAGATCCAAAAGAACTAAATCCCAAGTCTGGCAAGGTATAGCAATAGCCGATACAGGTGAGTCATGACTATAATCGCGCTCTGTTCTACTAACCTGTCTAATTTGATTCTGATATGAAGAGACTTTCTAAAAACAGATTGACAGAAGTCAACACCGATCAGCAGGCGATTCAAAAAATGTATTTAATGGATTGTAACAGTTACGAAGATGAGAGTAAGATGGGTAAAGGTTTCACGTCGGCTGAGACTAAAGCAGTTTGATATGGAAAGACGATAAGCCAAGGTTTTGACAGTACATTAGTGCAAGGTTGGATCCAAGTTTGGCAGAGAACTTGATATTTGAAACTAAAAGAATGCTTTGCTGGGATTTTTTATTCTGAATGCTGGTCTGATGATGTTTGGTTGAGCATCGATACTAGTTTTATAGCATGGGAGTCGACCTGTGAAACAAGCTCCAAGAAGGTCAGAGAGAAAGTATGCTGATGTGAAACGAATTACCTACTGTCTTTATGAAGCTAATTTCATCGTGCAATGGTAGATATGCTGAGTGATATCTAGCGTGGTCTGTATATTAATAGAAAATGGAAAAATGAGGGTTTGTATTGACTTTAGGGCTCTAATTAAGCTATTCCAATGGATGCTCCTCAATCCCGTGGAGATAGTTTATTCGATGCAGCAGCAGGCATAAAGTTATCGTTTTATGGATGACTAATGCTTGGTTATAACCAAATTTTTTTCGGCAAAGAGGATATACATAAATGCATTCATATGGTCAGGTTCCATACGGCTATTATGAGTGGGGGGTGATGACTTTGGGCTTAACATGCGCCGTGCAACCTTATCAAAGGGCAATGAATTATATCTTTCATGAGTTTGATGTCGGAGTGTTTGAGATTTTAATTGATGATGTGGTTGTAAGTAAAAGGTTTCAAAAGCATTTAAGGATCTGCAGAGATATCTTGATGTGGCGAGGAAGATGGCTAAGGATGAATCCTCAAAATGTATCTGTGGAGATTAGCTGGTCAGTTCTTGGGGGTTTATGGTACATGAAAAAGGGATTGAAGTTGGTCAAGAGTATGATGCTTTGATAATCAGTACACAACCAAAAGACTCAGTTACAACTTTATCGGCAAATCATTTCATCAGAAGTGTTGTTTCAATTTGTCAGCCAGGATTTGCCGTTTTCAGTTTTTGTTAAATTGAAGGATGATCAAGATTTTAATGGGAGATGAGCAAACAGAATGGCATTTGATGAGATAAAGAATATATGAAATCTTCCACCAGTTTTTTGATTCCTCCTCTAGAGAACCAAACCTTTTCAAGTTTATACGTGTCGGCTGATGATCCATACAAATTGGAGTCGGCCCTTAATGCCAAGAATTTGAAGGCAAGGAAAGAGTGGTATTTTTATTCGTAGGAGATTGCTTGACCCGGAAACAAGGTATTCTCCCATTGAAAAATTATGCCTATGTTTGTACTTCTCATGCACCAAGCTTCGACATACTGTTGTCTTCTGAATGCACGGTGGTATCGAAGTTGTACATAATCAAACATATGTTATCTCCTTGCTATACTAAATGGAAGGCTTGGAAAATGGATTCTTGCATTATCCAGTAATTGATTGAATATGATCGCTAAAGAGGTTTAAAAGGACAGGTAGTAGCGTTTTGTTCTCATCAATGCATAAACAAGAGATTAACAACTTTAGACTTTACGCCCTACCCGTGGGCTTATTTCTTTGATGGTTCAATTGCAAATGCAGGTGGGGCATTGGGTATTGTTCTGTTCTCCTAGGGAGGTGAGTTTGTGAGTTTGCTTCTCGATTGATTCCACCTGCACAACAATAAGCTTGAGTATGAAAGCTACTTCTCAAGGGACTTCAGCTTTTTGTAAGGTAGGTGCCGATACTATTGAGATTTTCGGACGATTTCTCATTAGTTGATTAATCAATTACTTCCGGCCTATAAATGCAAAGATACTTCTGAGCAAGCATTATGAAAGTGCCTTGAATTACTGGATTTACTTTCCTCTTCCATTGTTTATAAACCATATTTCCGAGTATGTCAAATAAGAATGCTAATCGTTTTGGCTCAGGTGCATCTGGATATAGGCAAATTGTCAAAATTACTAACTGGTTGAGGTTGTCGATATAATGAATTGGAGGGTTGAGATATTGAAATTTGAAAAACCATCACGCAGGTATCCCGAAAATTGAGAACAGAAGCTACAAGTTTGTCCTTTCTTGATGATCAATTATATCATAAGAATGCTATGGTGTGGGGGGCTTCTATAAGATTCTAATCAAGATGAAGCCAAAGTTTTGATGGAGAAATCTAGAGTGGATTTTGTGGTGCGCATCAGTCTGCTATATAAATAAAGTAATGATCTAGAAGAGTAGGTATTTTTTGGCTACATTTTGAAGACTGTTTTAAATATTATAAAGTATGTCCATGAGTCTCAAAGATTTGGTAATATCGATTCTCGCGACATCAGCTATGAATCACTCACAAGCCATGGTCCATTTTAGAGATGGTGGAAATAGATTTGATTGGACAAAATTTCTGGCATCCAGCAAGGACACAAGTTTGTGTTGGTAGCGACTGACTATTTTTACTAAGTGGGTTGAAGCTGTTCCTTGTTTGAAATGAAGCATGCAATCGTACCGATCGAGTCATCAAAGAGCATCATTTACATTTATCGATTCAGGTTTCCTGTCCTAGTACTTACTATAACTTACTGACTGATCAGGGAAGATGTTTTGTTCAAAAGAGTTTGAGGATTTTGCTGCACACACGGGCTTTAAGTTGATTTAACTCATCTCCTATTTGCTCAAGTCTAAGGGGCAGCCGAAGCTTTCTAAATCGATTTTGATCAATATCACTAAGATAGAAATTAAGTCATCCAAAGAGTGGCATTCAGTACTCAGTGAGACCTTGTGGTCCTATTCGGCTGGGTGTCATGGTGCACTAAGTGTTCACCAAACGAATTGGTTTAATGGTCAATGAAGTGTACTTGCTCTGTGAATCAATTATAGGACCAGGAGGGTTTTCGCAGCAGAATTAATTTTAAAGGCGATGATAATACGCATCCTCTATTGGACAATTTGATGATTTGAACTTTTCATCGGGCTAAACGCTTTAGAAACATAGGTGCTCTCAGTAAGCTAAGAGTGGCTTAAGTTACTATGATCAGAAAGTTAGAGAAAGAGTTTAATGAGGGGGATTTGGTTTGGAAAGGCATTGCTGTTGGAACTAAGGATAGCAGAATTATGGTAAATGTTCACAACATTGGAAGGGCCTATCTGTTATACTAAATGTGCTCTGGCATGCTTATTCTATGATACTCTAGAGGGTGTCCGAGTATTCAGGGCATTCAACGGGAAGTATTTTAAGAAGTATCTACCTCAGTATTGGGTGGAATCGCTATAACAAATGTGTTTCACACATTGGTATCCCAATCGATAGCCGATACAGATGTATCGCCATTCAGACAAAAATGTCGATGCAACTTGAAGCATCTCTTTATCAAATACAGGATCAAGATCGTTGAGTTAAGAAAGGCCTCGATGGGTCTTATCACACGGGATCATAAAAGGAGCATAAACTTCTATATTCAGGGAAATTTTATTTACAGAGCTTCGACCTGGATGACTCGAAGACCTTGTCTACTATGATTACAGAGGGTGGTGGACTCTGCTATTTCCCAGTGACATACCGTCACACCATCGAAATGTATTTCCATGGTGTGACTTATTTCTGAGTGACCTCGAGGCCACCCAGGTCTTGGCCGGTGTAGCTCGGTCAGCCTCGAGGGCCATGGGCGGCGCCTATGGACGAACGCGTGGAGGGCAACCTCATGCACCCTTGCGCGGGATGTTGGCACCCTGCGTCCGTGAAATCTACACCCAAGCGGCATTTCATGGAGTTCGGCGCTCTCGTTCGCCTCCTAAGGGCTTCCAGGTTGAACGGTCAGGTTGCGACCGGCAAGAAAGCAGACTGAACTAAATCAGATTGTTCCAGAATCCCGAATGGAATTTTTTCTAGGAAGAGGAGGAATATCCGGCGACAACGCGCGCATCGGATTTTGTGCACTGTTGGATCGACCTGAGAAGCTCTGCCCTCGCCTCTCCAAGCCTTCTGGAGCTAGGGATTGATTCTCGACGGAGGAGTTCCTGCTGTGGCCTGCCGAGTGAAGGTTCCGCATTTCCGTCTCTGACGGTATGAGCCGTGGCCATCGACTCGGTAGCTGCTGGAGGAGGGGTTCTCCGGAACCGACTCCATGCCGGAGGAGTGTGCGACGTACAACCGCAACTCTGGGAGGACCTCATTGATCCTAGTTGAAAAGAGTAGGGGAATCAACGTCAGATCTCTTGAAAATGATGAGAACTGGGTGTTAGGCACAAGAAGAAACATACTAAGCGGCTGAGTGCGATAGCAAGAATTGCCTTCTCCCGCAGGGCGCTTCGCCCGTGTTTGTGTCTGCCAATTGAAAGAGGAGGCAGATGGGCTTAGAAGGCGAAGCTTGCGAGAAGAGTGGTTTTTGGACGGAGGCGAAAGCAACGCAGAAAGTGTGCTCTGAAGTGTGAACGAGATATACTAAGCGAGGGGGATTTATATTAAAAGATTTGCATCTAGAAGGAGGAAGATATCGCTTCGTACAATGGTGGTGGTGCAGGCACTCGAGTGGGATGTTAAATCGTAACAGGTTTTCAAGGGAGTTCAGCTGCCTCGCATTGATCGTTAGATATCGTTCCGATTGTTTGCGGAGTCTCGAGAAGGGAAAGAGAGATCCGACTGGTGATAAAGAGAGGATAGTCGATCGAACTATAGGTAAAAAATGTCATTTTTGGAATAAAATAAATTGCATAACAATAATTTCATCATCCAAATTGGGGGGCTGTGTTTACCACCAGATTTTGGACGCTAATGTCCTACTCAACATGCTGTCCTACTACTACTCTACTACTCTCTCCACTACTACTTGTAAGCTGAGAGCGGCATATGCAATGATGTGACTCCTTCTATGCTGAGGCAGTGGCGATGATGATCGAAATACCCTCCCGTACTTGTAATTAAGCTGCTAAACTAGGATGGCTTGTATATCATGTACAAGCAACCAGTTTGCAAGCAATGTGATGACCTTGGAGGGCAAATCTGAGCCAACTATACATTCCCATGTTTTTATAGCAAATATATACCATGTTCAGTCTTGATAACTGTTATCATTGTTACCATGTTCAGTCTTTTACCATGGCACTCTATGGAACTGTTATCACTGTTATCATGAAACATGGTTACCAATTTATTTACAAACTTTATCTATTTCTATGTTCACTGAATCTATTTCAACTTGATAATGGAAGTACTTATTCATCACAACAATGATGATTGGAGACATTTTTATTTCTTGTTAATCGAGTTTCTCAGTACCATTTGAGGTTTGTCCTTGGCCTATGATGCAATCTTAGGGTTTAGGGTGGCACCATTCTTTCACACATATGAGTCTTTGTTGTTGTCATGTGTCCTATTTAACCATGGGACACATCCATTCCCAAGCAACTGGTGTAGGCTTACCTCCCTGATGGCTGGGATGGATGTATCCCATGGTTACATAGCTCCCATGAACTTGTCTACCACTTCTTCTACTTATTTGCCACCAGTGATGCTTACTAAATAGCTCAAACTTAGTTTGTTTGTTGAGGCCTTTGTTTGCTACTTATATGCCACCAGTGATGCTTACTAAAATTTTTCATGGCCAATGAAGAAACTTGATTTTAGGAGGTGGTTGTCTGTTCTGTGGTTAACTCTGAATTGGTATTCTCATGTCTCTCATCTGATCTTTTGGAATCATCCACTGTTTCGCAACTTGTTTATTTGCTTTCGAATTGCAAGGCAACCACTAATGAATGTTTATAATCTGAGGCCTAATTTAATTGCTTTCTGCCTATGATGAATGCATTGCCACTTTTTGATGGATTCAGTGGTTACTGGTTATGATCTTGGACTTCTGAGGTACTGGACCAATGTAACTCCTCTTATGGTTTTCATGATTGTCATCAAGCCATGAGATACGTCCATGCCCAAGCAACTGCCGTTCATATAGGATGGCCTGATGGCTGGGCTGGACGACTCTCATGGTTCCATGGCTATCATGATGTTGTATCTCTATAATCTGTATGAAACATCCTTTAGCTCCAAGTCCAATGATTTTTGAAATGGCAATACAATCTGAGGCAAATTTTCATTGTATCTTCCTTGATCTCCTATCCTCTCCTCTACTTCCCTCTCCTCTCTTCTCTCTTCTATGTTGTACTCTTATACTGCTCTACCATTTGAGGTTTCTCCTTGGCCTATGATGCAATCTTTGCAATTCTGAGGTGACACCATTCTTTTACACATATGAGTATTTGTTGTTGTCATGTGTCCTATTTAACCATGGCTGACATCCATTCCCAAGCAACCGGTGTAGGCTTACCTCCCTGATGGCTGGGATGGATGTCTCCCATGGTTACATAGCTCCCATGAACTTGTCTGACACTTCTACTTATTTGCCACTAGTGCTGAGGCCTTTGTTTGCTACTTATATGCTGAAACATCCTTTAGCTCCAAGTCCAATGATTTTTGAAATGGCAATACAATCTGAGGCAAATTTTCATTGTATCTTCCTCTCCTATCCTCTCCTCTACTTCCCTCTCCTCTCTTCTATCTTCTATGATGTACTCTTATACTGCTCAACTACAAATGCAGAAGGATGCCTGCTTGGTATGTTGTTTTCGAGGGCACCAAGCCAGGTATTTACACCAGCTGGGCTGAGTGCAGTCAGTATGTCCTCAAAGTTAAGGGAGCTGTGCATAAAAAGTACAAGTCTTTTGAGGAAGCTTCTGCAGCTCTAGATGCTTTTAACTCAAGAATCAACTCAATTCCTACTACACCTACCCCTACCTTACCTTCCTATCAGGTTGGAGTGGCAGACAGTTCATCTTGTTGGGCTGTGATGTGGGAAAAATGTGCAGGTGTTGTTAGTTGCTTTGGTTGTGGCCAAGTGGATGAGGCTGAACTGTTACCTTGATGTAATAATTAATTAGACAAGTTCAACTCGTACTACTGGTACTGTCCTACTCTACTACTACTACTACTACTCCTCCTACTACTGGTACTGTACTACTCCTACTACTGGTACTGTACTACTACTACTGTCCTACTCAAATGCTGCTACTCACATGCTGCTAAACTAGGATGGCTTGTATATCATGTACAAGCATCCAGTTTGCAAGCAATGTGATGACCTTGGAGGGCAAATCTGAGCCAACTATACATTCCCATGTATATGAAATGTCCATAATATGTACTTTATTGTTCTTAGATTCCAATGGCGCAAGAACCACAACCTGAACTAAAATGGCGCGACCCTACCTCGAGTGGTTCTTCTGGGTCAACTAGTTATGAGAGCCACGTTAGTGTGACCCCAACGGAAAAGAGGAAACATCGTATAGAGGAAGAGCTAGATCCGAACTTTGACCCGCAGGACGAAGCAGAAAGTGACAGGTCCGTGAGTCAGGGAGGTTCGATACCACTAGTGCCTCGGACTCTAGATATCGACGAAGAACAAGTTGGTGCAGAGCAAGAAGCCCCCGCTCCCTCCACAACAACTTCTTTAAACAAATCTGCGGGTGACAAGCCTGTTCGGAGAAGGGGGGAACATGGGAGGCACAAGAAGCACAGTGGTATTCATGTGATCCTCACGGTGGGGCTGCAGGGAGAGCCGTTGCAACCAACAACGGTCCTCGAGAAGTTTAGCAACCAGTGTTCGTGTTTAGTGAGGGAGCATGTTAAGATCACTTATGAGAAATGACCGGATGTCCCTAAAGACAATAAGGAAGATGTCTGGAAAGAGATGCTAAACTGCTTCACTTATCCTGAGGATGCCGACATGACCAGGTGCAAGGACTGGGTGATGCACGTGGCAGGAAGGGCCCTTCGAAGCTTCAAGTACATGCTGAACAGAGACTACGTGAAGACAGGGAAGTCACTTTGATCAAATATAATATGATCTTGGCTGAAGACTGGGAAGTTTTTGTTAAGCAGAGGCAAAGCGAAGAAGCAAAAGCCAAGAGCGAGCAGTTCAAAACGCTCAACAAGATGAACATGCAGCCTCACACTATGGGCATGACAGGGTATGCTGGTAAAAGGCCGAAGTGGCGGGCGGAAGAAAGGGCTGAAGTAGATGCCAGGATAAAGAATCCGTTGTTAGACGTCAATGAACGGGGCCGTGACAACTTCTACGGCCACAAGCCATCAAAGAAGCGTAAGGCTGATCCGAAGATCGAGGAGCTCGAGAAGGCTCTTATTGAGGCCTCTACATCCAAGGACGAAAGCTTTGAGGTTTGCAGGGGCGTCGACGTGCTGACCAAGGTGCTTGGAAACCCGGAGCACCGCGGCCGTGTTCGTGGCATGTCCTCGAGGAAGAGTTGGAAGACGGTGGAGTCATGGCAAACAGACCCTGCCAAGGACAAGTCGAGACAGAGGTACAAAGAAGGCCTCGTAAAGCAAGGCTACGATCAAGCTGTGTCCAAAATGATCAACAAGTCCATACAAGACGCGTTCACCAGCAATGACCCCAAGATGGTGGCGTTCAGGAACCAGATGTTTAGCCAAGCCGGCCTGAAGGTGCCTCAAGCTTCACAAGGGCAGCTATTGATTGAAGATCGCCCAAGGCATCCGTTCGATGACATCAAGGAAATCACGCTATGCCACCTTTGGGTGTCGTTCGGTAGGGGAGGGAAGCGCCTGCACGTGGCAGATGGTTGTATATTACCAAAGGATCAAATCTTTGTTTTCGCCGAAGAGCATCAGATCCCTAAGGACACTACCATCGTGGTCGTAACGTGGTGTGGGCCAGAGTTCGAAGAATATGAATTAGACTATCCCACTATGACTGGGGTTAGGGTCCTTGGTCAGGCGATCAATTTAGAAGTGACATGGTGTACTGAAGACATCGAGATCTATGGGAACACGCCAACGCCGACCCCGACGCCGACATCACAGCCCTCGTCGGTAGCCAGATCTTGTCCCCCGGATCCGGATGGCGGCGGTGATGATGATGACGACGATGATGGCAAGCAAGACAAGGAGAACAATGAAGCCCAAGGCACAGACCCTCCTGCAAGCCCTCCCATTGGACCGACCAATGCCAATGGAGGTAAGGAGGCAGCACCGGAGGAGAGGACAACGACGCCTCCAAGACATCCGAGCACGAGCGGTCCACAACGACCAAGCTCTCCGCCTCCCGACAATCGACCGCCTACTGCCCCGAGCGAAGGAGCGGAATCTATGGAGGCAGAACCGAAGGCAAAGACATCACCGGCCACAGGCGACACATGTGAAAATGAAGTACTGGCCGGAGGTGCGGGGCCGATGACACCACCTGCAAGCCAACCGAGCTCCAGCCAGTGTCCTCGCGCGCCAAAAAAGACTATAGACACCGAGGAGGCTAGACCAGAGCGCGCCGCATTCTATACCAAATTTGAAAGGTATATATGCTTCTGTCTTGCGTGTAATCAATCTATTTATAGGTTTTGAGCTTCTCATTTTCACACACTAACGTTGCTATCCCATTGTTGTAGGCCGAAATCACCACCTCATAGGGGATTCGTCACAGATGAATGCCCCGGCGATTTTGTGAATGGGAAGTTCATGTTACCTCTAGCCCAACTTGCGTGCGACAAGAAGTGGGAGGTACGGAGGTTCCATTTGTGGTATATGCAAGCGGCCAAAGCCGGCCTTTCAAACATCACGGCCAGGATTCCGGTAGAGATCTTTAACTTGGGCATAGATGTTCAACTCGTCTTGGAATTCGGAGACATGCATAGACTACTGCGTAGGAAGGACCTTGACGTCGCTCACCTCACCTTGTTTTCTATGTAAGTGGATTACCACTTTTCACACATCCCCTGCATTCATATAGGTACCTTGTCAATTTAACTAATGCCATGAGACGACTTGTACTTGCAGGATGATGGCCCATGTAAGCAACGAATGCAACCTTGGTGTGCTCTATCTCTCTCCAATGCATGTTGCTGAGAAACAGATCATTGGATACGAGAAACCGGACAACCACCCTGACCTTATTGACTTCACCAATCGTCAGAGAGATAACGAACGCAAAAAGGCCATCGACGCCGAGAAGTTGAAAGTGGGGACATACATCTTAGGAGTCATGAAGAAGGTCAGGAGAGATGGTTGTATCCTCGCTTTCGTCCACTTTGGGTAAGTCGAAAGCATGTATGTTGATGGGATAAGTGGCTACCTAAGATCATCCATGGTCATCATAGTCTTTTTTTTGTTCGAATGGTGCAGCGAGGGCCTCCATGGGCACTGGATTGCATTCATCATCTATCCTCAGGAAGGCAGGGCCTGCATATTTGACTCATTGAGGCATTCAAACAAAGCAGGGTACAAGCACTTTGAAGATTGCTTGAGATTGTAAGTCAAGGAACTTCATATTAGTTAATTTTTATCATACGTTTTACAACTTTGACTAACACTAGTGGAGCACATATATACAGCGCTTATAAGGAGTACGTAAAGGAGCCAAGTGAATTTGATTGAAGGACAGAGAAGTTCAAGAAGAAGCATGGGAATAGAATCAAAATCAAGCGTCAGTTTCCGGTACGTGTACTTGAAGCTTCACTTATACTTTTTCCCACACCATGCATATATTATCGATCTATACCAAAGTGTTATAATGCTTGTGTATCGTGCAGTGTGCCAAGCAACCACCAGGGACAACTTTGTGTGGGTACTACGTCTGCGAGTACCTAAGGGCCTGCAGGAAGTACAACGGTAGCTGGCGGCAGCTCAAGAAAGCAACTGAATGGTGGGAAACAAAGCAGAGCAATCAATATAACTTCGATCAAATAGTGGCAGACATGTGCAAGTTTGTCATTGACCGTGTAGTGTATGAAGGGCAACCGTTCTTTGATACAGATGCCCCGTTAGCACTGGTTCTCGAGTACAAGAAGCTTAGGAAATAGAGCACCATGTTACGCGAAGAGATGAAGGCCGGATTACATGTACATGGACTTCGTCAATTAGTTTGTTTGCATTCTGACATGTAATATAACACTTTAACGATTTTGTCGATGTTCTATGGATGACAATAAGAACAAGTTAATGTATGTATGTATACGTATGTGTCATGTGTTATGTCTGTGTTTGACCTGTTAAATATAGATTCGATTATGCATTCAAATATGTGCTGTTGTATTTTTTTTAAACCTGAAAACTTTAACCGTGACGGGCAGCGTAACTTGCCCGTCACGGTTAATGGTATTAACCGTGACGGGCAAGTTACGCTGCCCGTCACGGTTAATGGTATTAACCGTGACGGGCAAGTTATTAACCGTGACGGGCTATTGAGCCCGCTGCGGTTAGCCTTGATTTACTGTGACGAGGCGTCCGCGACGGGCTCAATTGCCCGTCATGGTTAAATAAAAATGTCCATCACGCAAAAGATTTCTGTAGTAGTGGTGGCCAACCTCTGCGCACGTCGTGGCTTGCCACTCTCTTTTTCTTAGATGGACAGGGGGGCTGAGGGGCCTGACATCCCCCAACCTTCCCATAACTCCCATAATATACCCTTTTAATTAGATGCTTAGTTATCTAATTAGCTAGTTAATAATACTATTTGTACTATGATTTTTGTTTCTACTCTGTATTAATCTCTAAAAGTATCTTATATAAATATAAAATAGATCTTTCTAATTCTTCCCTCATATGTTTAATTTTTTTTAGTCTGTCAAACATCAGTCTGTTCCAATAACAAACACTCTAATTAGCTAGCTAATTGAAAATAAATATTTTTTATTTATCATTTTGAATTGGTCTGCAATGAGATCTATAGTATTTAACATTAGTCTTTCTATTATCTTCCTTATCTCCTACGTTCTTGTCATTGTTTGTTGGTCATTAGCCCGTGTACTCAATTTTTAAACGCTACACAGTAATACAATTATTTAAATTTTGCTACTTTACCCGTTTAAGTGACCATTCTGTCCGAGGCTAAATGACAAGTGACTGATTGCTTACTATTTGATATTTAGGATCTAGTGCTAATTAATTTTAACCCAATTAACTTTTTATTATTATCGTGATTCTTTTTCTAAGCAAAGAATTATATTGATCAGGTGAAGGTTAAAGGCCTGAGACTAATTAATTTCTCTTTATTTTTGTTGGTTTTTCTATTTTCTTTTGCATCGCAACATAAACGTTTGTTTAAGTGTTACATATACCTTTGACATATTATATTTTGACACATATGTTGTTGCCAGTTTGCACAGCCTCCCCTGACTCCGCCCCTGCACATGGAGTCAGCGCTCAAGCTCTTTTCATGGGGTCTAGGAGGATGTAGTTGTAGTTCAATTTATGTTATACTTCAATTGTAATTCAATTTTTCGTATTTAGTTTAAAAAAACAGTAAGCGAAGATATAAAAGGCTTAATAACCTAGGCCACATCTAGTTGGTCTATGACAACTCCCAAATTTACTTGTTATTTTAGTTTTAAATAATAAAAATAAGCCAAATTGTAAAAGGTTTAACCATAGTTGGCGTCACATAGATATCTACAACAGCTCATGGACGAGCAACTCCAAAATGAGAAGAGATGTCATGGATGGCGAGGGCCAGCCATGCATACATTGGCGCCTAAAAACCAAGCAATCACCGCCCATGCTAAGAACAAGGCTTGCGCATGCGCATGCAGAGTGAACAAGTCTAGGTTATATTTTTAGCAGTCTCTTTTGTTCTATTTAATTGCAGTAATTGTTGTGATCAAGAATCAAGAAATGAAGAACAAACAATCCAATTCCCAATTCTCTTAAACGTCGACTTTGCCTGGTTTTTCTCCTGGCAATGATTATCCTCCTTATTCCTCAATTGAACTATGATTCATTACATCTAGTATTATGAGTCGGGAATCCTTTCCTATGGCTTCTGATACCGACAACTTCCACATCGCCATCGAGCTGCTGGACCTCCTATCAGCACAGCTCCTCCAACTCGATGATCAGATTATAAGAGATTTGATCGCAGAAGTTTGGCAGCCTATGTCTACAAGTAGTTGCATGTGGCTTCTTGGCAAGCCGGCACGTTCAGTCTCTTCGTAGGGAGAAGCGTCCGACTATTAGCACTAAGGCAGCGGTGTACCTACAAGCAGCAGGGCCAGGTTTGCTTATCCGGTGGATGGTGCGGAAGATGTGTATACCGCTCAGCTCACCACTGCAATGCACGTTAAACCACTCGGGCTCGCCTATCCATCTTGCAGCTCCAGTTGAATCAGAGGTCCAGGTATGAGACCTCCCAGCGCGACGAACGACCAACGCAACGCACTAGCAAGCACCGACGACGGTGGCCATCTCACACGCCTTGGCGCTAGACAAGCTCAACGCACCGGTGGGGGTTGGTACATCTCACTACTGCAGTAGTGAATTTCCGCAACGAGCAAAAATACTTTACTGCAGCCGGCATCAGCGCCCGCTTGCGGTGCCACGCCACGGTAAATCCGGGCGGCACCGCAGCGGGCACCCGCTGCGGTAAATAATTTCAGAAAAAGAAAAAAAGAAAAAAAAACCCATATGAGCTTGGATCTGGGCTTGGATATCGCTGCCGCCTCCGAAACCCTAGTGCCGCGACCCGCCACCACTGCCGAGAGAAGTACGTCGAGGTTGTTCCGCCACACGCCGTCGGGAAGAGCTCGATCCGCCGCGCGACACCGTGGAGACCTACAACCGGGCTGCACGGTCTCTCCGCGCCGCCCCACCACCGGGCCCTGTCATCGTCGCTGCGGATATGAGAGAGAAGGAAATGTGAAGAGTAGCCTTCGATATGAGAGAGGGGAGGGAGAGAATGAGGGCATAGCAGCCTTCGAGGTCGTCATCGTGGTCAGGGTCATCGTCGTCATAGGGAGGGGAGGGGGTGCGCGCCGCCTAGCTCCGCTGCAGCTAGGGGAGGCTCCGACCACCCCAATCCACCACCAGCCACATCCGTCCGAGAAGGAAGGCGCGCGGTCGGATCCGGCCACCCGCCGCCGCCGCCCGTGTCCCTAGCCCACACGCCATCGAGAGAGAGGGAGAGGGAGCCGGAGGAGTGGAGGAGACGAAGTGGAGAGGGACAGGGAGTGAAGACTGGAGACAGAGGAACTAACAGTAAGTCTAGGTATATATATGAATAAGCCTGGGCAAAATACCTGCTACCATTACCCGTACCCGAATTATCCGAACCCGGACCCGAATTACCCGAACTCGAGGTACCCGATCCCAACTTCGGATACTGATTTTGATTACTCGAAATTAGTGTTTTGGGTAATTCGGGTAATATCCCCCGGTACCCAACTATCCGAATTACCCTAGCAGAGAGAGTAGTAGAGTAGTAGTAGAGAGAGTAGTAGAGTAGTAGTAGGACAATATAGGACAACACCAGTAGGAGGAGTATTAGAGTAGTAGAGAGAGTAGCACAGTAGTAGAGAGAGTAGCACAATAGGAGTTGTATAGGACATCACAGGCCATCATAGGACATCACAGGCCATCATAGGGCATCATAGGGCATCATAGGTAGCGGCATTTGCACAGTGTAAACAATAGTACATCATAGGCAGCATTTCAACTTAAACAACATTTCCAAAAAAATATACAACATTTCACTAATTCCATTATAAACAAACACAGTGAGTTGGCATTGAGGACATGTGCTGCTTGCTGCCAAAGCAAAAAAACACAATAAGAACGTGCTTACGGAGGACGGAGGATGGAGGACGGTGGAGAGACGGGCTACAGGTGGCGCCGGAGGTCGGGCTCCAGGCGGAGGTGGAGGATGGGCTCGAGCCGGCGGTGGACGGGATCTAGGCGGTGTGGGACCCCAGAGCTAGGGTTTCGGGCTTACCGGGACGAAACTCCGGGACGGATCTCCGATGAGGTTGAAGGAGCGGAGAAGAGGGCGAGCCGTAGCCCCGTGGTGTCGAGCGAGGACGACCCGTGCCGCCCCACCGTGTCAGCAGAGTAGGTAGTAGAGGCAGGCACACAAGGAAGAGAGGGGCACGGTGGTGACGGAGAGGGGCACAGAGAGGGGCGGTGGCGGGTCACGGTGGCGGCGGAGAGCGGCACCACGTACACGTGCAGAAGAGGGGCGAGAGGACGGTCATGCGGTGGCGGTGGCAGTGCTAGGGCACCTCGGCAGCGGCGGGGGGTGGCGGAAAATTTTGCCGGCCCTTCGGGGTCGAGAAGAGAACCGAATGGGCAGACTTGGTTGACTTGGGGCACGTGTGGAGTTTGTACAACCCATCTTTTACCGTGGCGGGCCCTATAGAACGCCCATCGCGGTTAATATTTACCGTGGCAGGCCCTTTAGAACGCCCGTCGCGGTTAATATTTACCGTGGCGGGCCCTTAAGAACGCCCGTCGCGGTTAATATTTACCATGACGGGCGACTTTAAAAGCCCGTCACGGTAAACATTAACCGCGACGGGCGTTCTAAAAGGCCGCCACGGTAAAAGATTTTGCCCTTTTCCCTTTATCCAATTTCAATTTTTGTTTTTCCCTTAGGTAATTAGGCATAATACTAGCTATAGATGAGTATGTATAGTAGTAGTAGGTAATTAGGTATAATACTATACTAGTAGTAGAGTCATAGTTGGATAAGTAGTTAGCTATAGAGGAGTATATATACAAGCTTGTTTCATTTGTTTGAACATAGAGATTTCATAATATGAAAAAGAAACAAAACAACAGAACAAAATAAATAAATTTTGGTTCCACTGCAATATTACAACTTGTCTTATGGTTTGCCTACACATATCATTTTGGTGCAGGCGCTTTCACTGTCCTCTTTTCACCGTCGTTGCGCGCCCAGGGCATCATTCTCGTCCTGTTGAATCGGTCTTCGAAAGCCTTGATCTTC
>CM019827.1:23077-50534 GCA_009763385.1 Coix lacryma-jobi var. lacryma-jobi
TTGAGCTCCAGCACTATTACAGTTTTGCCAGTGCACCAATTTGGCGAAAAAGGCCCATAACTTATTGCATTTTAAACTCTGATTTGAACCCGTTCAAAGACGCCGTTGGGTCTCGTATCGACGCACGCATTTACACGAAGTAGTATAAACTTTATTATGTCTCATATCCTAGGTTGTAATTGGTGCTGTTATGTTATATCGCTTTTGTATGTGCCATTTTGAATAGCGGTGAACTCCCAGAGAGTGCGGAGTATGCAGGAGCATCCTTAGGACTGAGGACTGCCGTGCCTACGTCATCCTAATTCCGCTCAGCCCGCACGCAGGCAAAGTATCCTTGAGACTATTTTGTACTATTTTTTTTACTGTAAAATTTTGTTATTAGAAACAATAAGATTTATTTTCAATTTTTACGCTTTTTGTATTTATTTATACTAAGTTCAGAACTCCCTCAGGTTACGAATGCATTTGTGTCTAATCTTGAATCTCATGTTTGGCGTGTTTACTAGTTTATATGCATCTATTCTCCTCGTTGTCAACCTGGGTTTGGCGCTGAGTATTAGGTAGAATGCTCCAATGGCTTAGGACCTCGGAGCAGGGTCCAATGAGTTGGAGATAAAGGATAGCGCGTCTATTGTATTAATAAATCCTCGCATTAATGCGATACTTATAAAACAAAGTAGGGATTGGTAATATTTTGCAGCAACATAGGAGGTATAGGATAAATCTGGCAGGATGAACCATTTTGGTGGGGTTTTTGGTTGCCCATGGACTTGGCAGATGATATTGGGGGTTTGGGGTGGCCCCGTACTAGTTATCCTGCCTAGATTCCCTAGGACCCAATTTCTAGACAAGTATACCAAAAAAATAGCGCAACCATGAGGTCTGGAGGGCTGGACCTGATTAAGTAATTAGTTATCTCTAAGTTGAGGGTTTACACGGGGACGATTTGTGGCTTAAGAGGGGGCCCTAGGGGTCGTTAACCTTTGTACAAGCTGAAACCTTAGAGGTACGTGTAAAACGGACTTGAAGGCGGCTTTGTGAAGGTCTTATAGTGCGACCCGACTATGCACCTTGACAGTGTTTAGCGCGATGGGGAAATGCACGACTTGTGGGTAAAGATGTGTAACCTCTGCAGAGTGTAAAACTGATATATCAGTCGTGCTCACGGTCACGAACGGGCTTGGACGTCTTCGAGATTAGTTGGTCGGTTCGAGTTCGGGTCTTGTTTGCCTCATGGACTTTAGGTGTGGGTTTGCTTGGTGGACTCCAAGTGTCTGTTGTTTGGTGGATTCCAAGTGTTGGATGCTCGGTGGATCTTCGAGTGTGGTTTTGCTCGGTGGACTCTGAGTGTTGTTTATGTTTATAAGGAGATGTGGTTAAACCTAGTAAATAAGTGCATAGGAAAATAGGATTAATAGGATGTGTTGTTTTAGGTGGTCGTGTCAAATAGAGTTAGCCTATCTTTGTTTTTAGCCCTATGTCACATTAATTTCTACACTTGCGGAGTACATTTCGATATATTCAGCCTTCCTCTTTGTCCCCCTGTTACCCCATCTAGACACTGGAGACTATGTCGAGGAGCAGGAGTACCCAGAAGACGGTGGATTCGACCCCTACAACTTGTACTAGACTGGTGCTACCCCCGGTCGACCTTCTATTGAGTTGGCGTCTAGTTTCCGCGAGTCAGTTATGAGAGTCTGCACTTTCCTTTTGGACCCAAGGGTCATTTATATAATAATGTTTGATATTGTAATACAACATTATTTTTTATACTATTATGATGTCGATATATGTATGTCAGAATCAATTTTCATACATATACCTTCCTGTTGATTCTGGCATACATATATTGTGCACTCGATTTTGTTCTTAAAATTAGGGTGCAGCAGAGTGGTATTAAAGATGTGTTGACCGTAGGACGCTAGCCTAGACAGTCATGGAGTTTAGAAAACTATTTTTATAAAAGTCTCTGTTGGCGGTTCTTGACTCACATTTTATACCGCCAACTTTCTTTTAAAACCTGCACTTTCAAGAACCAAAACTTAGGATTAGGCTATAAACTCACAATTTCCACGAGTTTTGGATGTATCAATTATTTTATAGGAATCACGGGAAAACTGCACTTGGGATGGGCCAAAAGTGCGTACCAAATTCAACACATCCAAGCCCAAGCACTTCTGGCCCATCCAAATGAAGAGAATTGGAGCCCAAGGCCCATCACACTCCACAACTGGGCTAACAACCTACATAAGAAGCATCCAGGCCCAGCCAGTAGCCCACCCCACGAACGCGGTGGCCAGAGATTGGGCCAGGGATGCGCTCGCACCCCTGGTGCGGCCGCACCGCCTCTGGCTCCTCCCGAGCCCACCTTCGGGGGTCGGTTGCATGGTGGCATGCTAAGGCGGTGCAAGGTGGTTTCCATGTTTACCTCCGCCAAACCGACCTTGTGGCAGTATAAAACAAAGGGTGGAGCTCTCTTCAAATCATGGAAGTGTAGAAGCCACATTGTGTACAATTAGATTAGTTCCATTCCCACCTTGTGAAGGATCAATTCTAGAGAAGAAGTAGTGCCTCAAGTATCCTAGCTCTAGTAGTTATTCAGAAGAGGGAGCGAGTGAGTGCAAGTCAGAGAAGTGCCAGAGTTGTCGGCTACCTGCTCAAGTGTACACCTACACTTAGCGGAAGGAATACCGGAATCGCCGGTACGACTTCACTTGTACCTCGACGAATTGCAATACTATTTGGAGTATTAAGTTCGTGTTTATCTTCATTTATGAATGTTGGTATTTCTTAGCGTAAGCAGCAAAGTCCGCAAGCGCACGAAAGTACCGTTATATCACTTCACCCGGAAGTATTCAGGGTATCGTATTTTCCACAGAGAATGGTGTGTTGTAGCCTTCGGGTTTAGATCTCCTGGCTTTAGGTAAGAAGAAGGATGACTTAGGGTAGCAAGGTTTCTCTAGGTAACGAGTCCTTAGGTGCTCAAACTTAACTAACGTAGCTCGCTTCGATCAACGGGTGGATACCGGTTTCCCAGTCTATGTCGATACAGCTCTACCTAGAATCCCGAACGTGGGTGGATTACGAAGGACAGACAGGGCTATCACCACCTGCCGCCTACCTCCTCAACCATGGAGACCCAGACAACCAACCTGTAACCACTTAGCCTAAACACTGCGTTTACGCTAAGGGCCACTACTCTAACGGCGATTAGGACTTGCGCCCTCTTACTAGAGCATCCACCCAAGGGTGAACGATCGGTCCAGCAAACTAAGTTAGCGAAAAGCTAGAACACAATAAGAACTTGAATACGAAGATCAACACGAACCTTAATACTCCAAATAGTATTGCAATTCGTCGAGGTACAAGCGAAGTCGTACCGGTGATTCTGGTATTTCTTCTGATAATTGTAGATGTTGCACTTGAGGAAGTAGCCGACAGCTCCGACACTTCTCTGACTTGCACTCACTCGTTCTCTCTTCTAAGTAGCTACTCTCTTGAATGAATCCTTCACAGGGTGGGATTGAAACAACACTATTCTACAACTAAATGAATGATTGTAGAAGCTCTTGGGGCCCTTCTTTTATAGTGGAGGTGCCTTGGAGGGGTTGGAGATCCTCCTCTCCCCACATGGAAAGTGCAAAACCGTCATTGAAACTGACCTTCTGGGTACATTGAACGCGGACGACCTCGATAACCGACATGAGGAAGGCGGTAATGAGCCACCGACCAAAGATGGGGGCGAGAGGTGCACTTGGTGGGGTGCGACCGCACCCCTGGTGGCCCCTCTCTTGCCCGGCTTGCTCTAGTGGGTCTGTGAGGTAGTGTGGGTCGTGTCCATCAAGGTTGTTAGGCTTGGTTTGGAGTTTTGATGGGCTTTGAGCTCTATTTCTCTTATTTGGATGGGCCAGAAGTGCTAGGTCTTGATATATTGAATTTGGTATGCACTTTTGGCCCATCCCAAGTGTAGTTTCACCTGTGATTCCTGCAAGACAATTGATATATCCAAAAATCATGGAAGTTGTTAGTTTAAATCCTAATTCTAAGTTTTGGTTCTGGAAGTGCAGGTTTTAGATAAAAGTTGGCGGTATAAAATGTGCGTTAAGAGCCACCAACAAAACCCCCCACACTTAGCCCTTTGCTCGTCCTCGAGTAAAGCTCAGACTAAGGTGGTTTATCTTCCTTGATTGTGAAGGACCGAAAATGCTAAAGCAAGGCGACCAGAGGGGGGGGGGGGGGTGAATGGGAGCCTAAAAATTTCTTTCGAAATTCTGGCCTCTGCCCCAACAAAATCGACCCCAAAAGCTTCAGACCCAAACGTGATGCCCACGACCCTCGGAAAGAGTGTGGATGATCCCTAGGATAACAGCGAGGCACCACACAAGAGAGCAAACCAAAACTCTCAAAACTCCGAGCCAAGTTCGTGCCTAAAAGACCCACTCCCAAAGATAGAGGGCTACGTCGGGATTCCTCCAAATACCGATGCTAACGCGTAGCAAAGATATGTAGAGAGGTTCCTAGGTGAACTCAAGGAGCAAATGAGAAGTCCGGAAACGAAGCAGAAAAGCTAGAAGAACAAACGTACTAAAACTTAACCTACAGCCGACTCCCGGACTGTCCGGACTTCAGGTCCCGGACTGTCCGCACCAGGGGCGGACTGTGCGAATACATGGGTGTATGCCGAGTCTCTGAGTGATGAGTGATTGTCAACTGGGATGATGCGCATGTTCTTTGGCTTGTGTTGTGCAGGTGTCGAGCACGGATACAGTGATCAGAGGCAAGGTGAAGGTCAAGTAGAGACATGCCGTGCCGATGGACCGAGAGTGGCGAAGGGCGGACGTGAGGCTTGGACTGAGGGACCGGTGGCCCGAGGATCAGCTGTGGTGGCTGGCAGCCTGGGACAGCGACAAGTGAAGACTTGCGGTCATGTGTTGCTCGGGTCGAGGACCTGGGGACACGTGCCGGTGGACGGGGTGCACGGGAGGTGCATCCCCTCTACGGCGTCGGTTTGGTGGTAGAGCCAGAGAAAAACCATCGGGTGGACGGTTTCCAGGTTTGGGCCTCAAAACCTGGGCGCGGATGGTTTCCGAGTTTGGCCACAAAACTCGGGCTGAGGACGGTTTCCAGGTTTGGGCCTCAAAACCTGGGTGCTGCGGGTTTGCTGAGTTTGGGCCACAAAACTCAGATGCTGGTGGGCTGGTTTCCCGGTTTAGGCCTCAAAACCGGGGGTTGGCTGGAAAAGCTGGTTTCCCGGTTTGGGCCACAAAACCGAGGGTGCAGAGCGAGGGCGGCACGTGGCGGCAATCAGGAGGTTGCGTCGAGGCAACGCTACGAGTTGTGCGGGCGTGGCCGTCGGATCCACCTACCATCGAGTTGGTCCAGAATAACCCTAGGGTTTAGCTAGTTCGCTCTGTAAGTAGTTAGGGGTAGAGTGGGAATTAGGAATAATTAGAATTAGGATAAGTAGGGGGAGACACCCACCTTCCCATCGGATCTCAGTCATTTGCTCTTTTGCTTCTAGGGTTTCCTGTCTTCCCACATCCCTGCTGTAGCGAACCTGAGATCCACAGAGAAGAGAACAATACCTCTGTGCTCGTGAGATTTTGAGGAAGTGAGACCGTAATCTCACTATTGTAGCGTGTGGTAGCCACACGGTTGCAGTCTGGTGGTTGTGATTTGTGTTTTGTTCGTGTTCTTCGCGGAATCCTTTTTCTCCATGTTTTTCCCGTTGCTTGATCTCTTTGCTTGGTTCATCTTTTACAAATCCGTTTGAACCAAGTTGTTCTAGGTCGTGAGGCACTTCTTTCCACCGAAGGAATACACCTCTACCCTCACGGTCTAGGAGATCGATCGATTTTGGTTTCGGGTCAAGCTTTTCTCCCTTCCCCCGAATTTCTTCGATTCACTGATTTGGAGATAGGATCGAGCCATGACCTCTTAGAGATAGCTCACTATCCTCCTTGTGACTCTACTCACCAAGTTTGATCCCTAGAGGATTCGTTTCGGGTGAGATCGAGTTGATTCGGTGGACGAACTGTGAAATCGCGGGGTGACCGGACGCTGGCTGTTCATCGATCGGACGCTCCCTATGAGTCCGGTCGTTGAAGGCTCAGCTTGGCCTGTTTCGTGACTTGACCGGACGCTGGCTTCAGGGTGTGACCGGACGCCCCTCCTTCACTGTTCATCGTGCTTGTTTTCTATTGACCGGACGCACTGTTGTTGACCGGACGCTCCTTGCCCGTGAGTCCGGTCCGGAACAGAAAGGTTCCAAATCAGGGTTTGGTCGACCGGACACGTCCGGTGATTGTTGACCAGACGCAGGGTGAGTCCGGTCAGTACTGTCTCAGGACGGATTGGAAGAAGGAGCTTTTGTGGTGTCCCGCTGTGTTCCTAGGGAACATCCACCCATACTCTTGGGTCGTGGACATCACTACGTGGTCGGTTTTGCTCTCGGGGTTGATTTTTTTGGGACAGAGGCCGTAGTTTCCGAGAGGGAAATTTTTAGGCTCCCATTCACCCCCCCCCCCCCCCCCCTCTGGTCGCCTTGCTAGCATTTTTTGTCCTTCAATTGGTATCGGGACAGTTAGGATCTCTCTACCTAACCGTTCTCGGATCCGCGAAGGGACCTTTGAGAGCGGTTTGTTTCCGACTTTGCGTCGAGGTGTTAGCTTTGTTTTGGCTAACACTAACGGTGCTTTTAGAGTGGCACCAAGTTCTTCTAGTTGTCTGTCTTATTGGTTGGAATATGACGATTTGCAAGAGGAGGAGACGATCTTGGGGAAAGTGAGGTGAAGTTGCTGGATCCAGGAGATGATGAGTGAACTTTCAAGGAGGATCTTACCTAACTTGGCAAGGCCGAAGAAAGGTACACTTGCTCTGATGTCACGAATTTGAAGCTTTTATGAAACCTGAGAATGATGACTTTGTGATACCTTGTGAGATAAGGTTGAAATGCTCCATTGCTAGGTTGAAGTCTAGTTAGTGCTCTTTCCTTGCACCTCTGTAATGACATGGTTAGGAAGAATGATGAGCTAGGTTTTCTCTTGCTAGCTTAAAATCTGAGAAATGAATGTTTGAAATCAAATGCTTCCAACCATGTTAGTTTGCATTGACTTGGCAAGGACCTTGTATGCTCAACTGAATAGCCTTGCTTAGTAAAATGCTTTTTACCATGTGTTATTGTGAGTCTTTGATGCTGAAATTATGAATTAAAATGTGACTCCACACATTTTAGATAAACTTGAGCATGCTAGGGTGACATTGATGGAATATGCTAGGCTGTGATGTTGCTCTTTAATAAAATGCTTGCCTTACTTCTTGTGCTATATGATTCTTTGTTGATGGTTGGTGATGTTTCTTCCACCGATTTCATTGCACATCATGCATTGATTAGAAAAGAAGTTTTGTTTGAAAGGTTTGCGCGATGATATGACGCCAAGTTGGTTGAGCAAATGATAGAGTGCCAACCTTGAAAGGAGATGAGCTCTTGCGTACCACATATGCCGAGTGCATTAAAGGAGATGGAAATTACGAAAACATCTTGTGGTACTGTGATCGCCTCATGTTTGAAATGAGGTTTTGCCAAAGGTGAAGAGCCTTTGTGCTAAGTCTTGAGTCACGCATTTCTTCAACTCCGATGTTGATATTTTTTGCTTTTGCAAACCGGAGTTGAGAGTTCTTGTGTCTGCGCGGTGAGTCTTTTGAGATTACACTGTGCCAAGTTTCGGATAGCTCTTTCATAGCTACTCCTAACCTGTGTTTCTTCGAGTGATGTCCAAGGGACTTCTTGACAAGGGTGCTTCTCATATTTTGGGACTCGTCTCCCAATCCGGTTTTCCATTGAACCTTTTGCAAGAAGGATGGACATTCTCGATTTTTGTTTTCGCTGTCAAGCACGAGCGGCGTATTCGAGCTAAGGCTTTTAGGAAGCCACGTAGCCTTCCCATGGCACGTGTGCTCCTAGGTTGGCACCAAGTTGGTGTTGATGTTCTTGTTCTAAGTCCCAAGGGACTTCTCACTTCCGAGAATGTGTGCCTCAGTAGGCCTTTGTACCATTGTCTTTTTGTGAGAAAGATGGGCATCAGAAAAGTTTTGCTATCGGCGTGCCAAACGTTTGCGCAAGCTCGCTCTTCTGGAAGAGGTGTTCATAGCCCTCTCATGGATGAACGCTTGTGCTCTAGTAAGAAGCCCTCTTTGTTGAGGGTTTATGACTCCTTTCTAGTGGGTAGGTCATGGTCGTGGACATGCTTCTATGCTTCTTTGTCCACGTCTTCAGCTTTCATGTGCTTCTATTGTTCTTCTACAAAACCTTGGAAGATGTTTGCCTTTTTCCGTGGTAGACTCGTTCTTCTCCTCGAGTTGTCCTTTGAGGAATGCTTCCAAGGTGTTTCAAAATGCTTTGAACACATTTGCACTATGCTAACCCACAGAGAAGTTGAGTTTGTGGACCAAGTCCTGGTTCCCAAGACATGCTTGCTAAACTTCGGGATCCAAGGACTCGGGTTACATTTGTCCTCTGTGTGTGTAGATTATGAGGACGCGGGGTGGAGGACATGCGCCGAATGGAGCTTGATCTTTTAGATGTGATCAAGTTTTGATGGTTCTCTGCATCCCGCTTAGATTTGCCTCCAAAGAGGTTTGTATAGCTTGGTGAGCTTTCTTATACACTCATACCTTGTTCATCCATGATTTATGTCTTGTGGTATGAGATGGTTCTTCAGGTGCTTACTTGTATAGCTTTTACATGTACATTTTATTTTGTATCATGTTTTGCTTTAGTCTAGCATGTGCTATCTTGTATATCATGTCATGCTAGCTTTGTGTATAGCTTTTGTGGATTATCCACTTTTCATGCTAGTCTGTGATCCTTATGAACTTTATGCCATGTTTTACCATACCTCTCCATGAGCTTTACTTGTAGAGGTGTGATGTTCATTAGGTGTCACCTTTCAGGTGCTAGTTTTGGTTAGCTACATGTATCCTATTGATATGATTAGTTTGAGCACTAGTCTTTCCTCGATTTTATCATGTTACATGCTTTTGGATCTATTGCTATCATTATCTTGCATTGTAGCATGTGTTGAGGTTTAGGCTGCGTTTGAGTTGATCATGTCCTTAGGATGCATTTTGCTCCATAGTGCTTTATCCTGTTGCATGGTAGTCTTGTCTAGTTTGGATTCATATCTCCTTGCGGTATCATTCATGGGTAGACCTCTTTTTGTTGAGAGCTTACCTTATGCTTTTATGTGACTAACCGTTTTCGTGGAGACCTTGAGGTCACACTGGACGAGACAATGCCTTGTGTTTTCTTCTGCTTTTGAGTGTGCAGGAGAACAGGAGCCTGGAGAGAGCATTTCGGCTCACGGACCCGATCCCACTTCTTCCACGACTTGGGGTTCCGTTCGAGCAGTTCTCCAGTGAGCACCAGTAGCACCTGGGCGAGCGACAGCATCAGGCGAAGGGGAGGCGACTTCGGCGAGGCAGGCGCCCCGGAGTTCAGCAGCATCAGGCGTCCCCTCGGGCATCACACCAGCAGGCGGTCATGTGCTTCATGAGGTACCTTCGACACACTTCTGAGTTCGGTTTTTGGTACACTCCTTCTTCGACCCCTTTTCTGCTGTGTGGTCTTTCCGATGTGGATTTTGCTGCCTGTCGCTTGAGCATTTCCTGGCTCCTCGCTTGTGAGCTGGATGTGTGTTTCCCTTTTAGTTGGGGAAGCATTTTGCTTATTGTATCATAGTTGGTCATCTCCGATACCCTTTTGTTTGGGTGTTCCTTTTAGACTAGTTTTTTGCTTTGTCTTTGATAGACTAGCTTTTGCATGCTTTTCATCATGTACATCTTGCATTTTAGAGCTTCATGTATATAGTAATGAAAATAAGACTATGCTCTTTTTGGTATGCCCTGTTTATTCATGATGATGCTTGTAGCTTAGGCTCTTTTTGATCACTTGATACATGCTATGAGCTAAGCTATTTTTGCAAATGGTGAACTTGACTAATCAACTATGAAACCTTTAATTTGTTCACCATTGAGATTGGCAACTAGCATGGGTAGGACGTGTTGAGATCACTTGTACTATCTTTTGTATGCTAGGTTGCTATGTCTCTTGCATTGAGTCTTTCACTTGCTTGGATTGCATATTTACCTTGTGCTTAAAATTTGATCCAAGTATTTGTGAAATGAAAAGATCGAGATGGGATTGCATGTGTCAGCACATCACGGTATCGAGACTGTTTCTCATTGCACATTTGAGTTAAACTTGAGCCGTGTAGTGTAAGACCGAAACCGGTGCTTTAAGCTTCCGATTGCTTTTATTGCATAGGCTTAGCCCGGTTGAAAAGTTAGGCAATGACCATGCTTTTAACCTCTCGCAATCACATGCTTTAATATGAACTTGTGTTAATACCGCTGCAAATTCCGATAAAACTTGAAAATAACACAAGTTTATGCTTCATTCTATTGCATGATGATTGAACTTTGCTAGGGGTAGTTCACCTTTTATACTTAAGTTAGCACTTGTTTGTTTTCCTGTCTATTCATGCTAAGTGCTATTTTTAGTGGTGAACTCCTTTTCAAATGGCTTAAAACTGCTCATATGCTTAATTGTTCATATTTCGTATTCATTTGATCAGTTTGAGCCTTTGCTAGCATTTGTATTGATTATTATACTTTCAGGGCAGCACCCTTTTGAGCATCTTTTCTTTTGATTGTTATACACTTGAAGCTGTTGCATTGTGCATATCATGCATTTTTAGCTTAGTGTACATACCCCCAGCTCCGATACTCTTTATGATTACCTTCAGTTGGTATCACTGCCCCCATATGCTTTTGGATGACTTGTCTTGTGTTTGTGTCAATTTTGTGGAAAATGTCAAAACCCCTCAGCATGTTCCCTTTTGTCAAGGGGGAGAAGCTATTTTCAAGGGGGAGCTTGAGTGTTGGCACAAAGGGGAGAGTCATGCATTTTGGGGAGAGCTTTGAGCGAGGGGGAGTTTTAGCTCTTTTAGTTTCTTCTTCAATTGGTATCTTCACTCGGTATAGCTCTTTTATGTGTTCCAATTGGTATCCATCTTCCGGTATGGAATGCAATTGATGTCTTGAGCTGTATTGCCTAGCTTTTGTATATAGGCTTGCTTTCAGGGGGAGTCGTTTTTGTCTTGCTGCTTCTCCGCATGCTCCGAGTGTTTGTGCTCCATTTCGACTTGAGCCTTTTCTTTGGGCTTTTTCAATTGGAATTGAACCTTCCTTGTGTTCCTTCATTGGTACGCTTCGATTGGTTTTCCATTGGTGCGGAGCATGTTTGGCCGTAAGGCATTGGTATCGAGCGTGCTAGTCGTGTTGAGCCGTTTTGCCTCTCTCTTGAGGGACTAGCAGTTTTTGCTTGGTATTTTTGATTGGTTTGGAGCCTTCAGCTAGTTGTGTTGAGCCGTTTTGCCTCTGTCTTGAGGAACTAGCTGTTTTCACCAATTTGTGGCTGATTTTGAATGGTATCAAATATTCTGCTAGTTGTGTTGAGCCTCTGTGCCTCTATCTTGAGGGACTAGCAGTTTTGCTTCTTATGCGCTGTTTCAGCCTCATTTGGTGTCGAGCCTTGAGCTAGCGGTGTTGAGCCCTTTTCTGCCTCTTCTTGAGGACTAGCTCATTTTTGACTTGGTTGCGTCGAGCCGTTGCCCATGTCTTTGGGGACCAAGCTTTCGGTGTTGGTATCTCAAACCATCTCTTGTGCTTAGTTTTTGTCAATTCATTCATCAAGGGGGAGAAATTTAGAAACCCAAGTAAGGGGGGAAATTTAGAAACCCAAGTAAGGGGGAGTAACCCAAGTGAATCCAAGTGGATAAGTACCTTGGTTTCTTTTTGTGATGATTGTTTGACAATTTTTGAGATTGGTTTTCGAGTGCCTTTTGGGATTCATGAAACTCTTGTCTTCTCTTGACTCTTCGGTGATGTGGAGGTTTTGCCCGCTTTTCCCATTTCTTTTGGGACCGAGAGTTTTTATTTGGAGTATTCATGATCCTCCCTCTCTCAAGTGGCCTTGTGTTTGCTTTTACCTGGCTTTTGGGCACTTGAGTGAGACTGGCCTTCAAACCCTTCCTTTTTGATTTTATTGTCAGTCAATGCATTCATCAAGGGGGAGATTGAGAATACATATGATGAATGATTGACTGTGTTGAGGAAGGTTTGAGGCTTTTACCCGGTTGAGTCATTATTTGCTATGCGCTTAATGCTTATGACTAACCGGTGGCGTGAGTTGTGTGGTGTTTCTGGGTTGGTGTGTGTGTGCGACATGTGTCTCTTGGCTGTGTTGATGTGCAGGTGTGGAGCTCGGAGACAGTGGTCTATGGCAAGGTGAAGGTCAAGTTGAGCCGTGCCGTGCTGACGGACCGGGTGCGGTGAAGGATGGGCGTGCCGTGCGGCGGACGTGCCATGCCGACGAACCGAGCGGTGAAAGGCGGACGGGAGGCTTGGACTGAGGGACCAGAGGGCCAGAGGACCAGCTGTGGTAGCTGGCACGTGGCATCGGCGAGCAAGAGCACATGGGGATGTGCGGTGCATCGGCCGAGTCGGGAGGAAGGCGCTGGAGTCGGGTCGCTTGGCGGGAGGTCGGACATGGGCTTGCGTGCGGCGCAAGTGCCGTCGGCCAAGTCAAGAAGGAAGGCGAAGGCGTTGTGCCCGGCGTGGAGGCTGGACATGCATCGGCATCGGTGCCGGTGGTCGGGGTGTGAGAACCACATCCCGTCTGCGGCACGGGTTCAGTAGCTGAGCCTCAAAAAGCTACCATCGACGGTTTCCAGGTTTGGGCCTCAAAACCTGGGGTGGCGGGTTTCCGAGTTTGGGCCTCAAAACTCGGGGTGGCCGGTTTGCCTGGTTTGGGCCTCAAAACCAGGGGGTTGGTCCGAAAGGACGGTCGACGCGTGGCGGCACCGAGAGGTTTGCGTTGCGGCGAAGCTATCGGTGAGAAGGCGCGGCGGTCGACGGTGGCGGCACGTGGCGGCATCAGGGAGGTCGCGTCGAGGCGAAGCTACCGGATGTGCGGGCGTGGCCGTCGGATGAAGATTGACCGGTTTGGACGGTTGTACCCCTGGGGGGGTATTTGGTCGAGTACTTAATGTAAGGGCGTTTGTGTCATTGGACGTGCGCCTATATATATGAGGCGGGCTGCTAGGGCAGCCGCATCCTTGGCAGACCAGTGGTTGTGTCTCTCTCATTTTGTTCCTGTGAGAGTAGGCTAGGGTCAGGAGAGTGGGCTCTTGTTCTTGAGCTTTTCGCCATCCAAGCTTTGATCTGCTGGAGTGGCTTGTAGCCCGTACACCAAGTGCTTAATGAATCATCCATTCCTCTGAGTCCAAGGATCAAATTCGTGCTTTGATTTGTCCTGCGATTTTGTTCTTCGCGTTTGCACGTTTTCCCTTCTTTTGTTCTTCACGAGAATTCTTGTTTCGAGGGAAGATTCGCAAATCCGTTTGAACCATCTTGTGTAGCTTCGTGAGTGTCTTCTTTCTACCGAAGGAATTTCTCTAATACCTCACGAACTCACAGATCGGGCAGATTTAGTTTTCGGGTAAAGTTTTCTCCCTTCCCCCGATTTTCTCCGATTCACCGATTTGGAGTTAGGTTCGAGCCATGATCTCTTAGGAGTAGCTCACTAACATCCTTGTGACTCCACTCACCAAGTTTTATCCCTAGAGGATTCGTTTTGGGTGAGTTCGAGTCGAATCAGTGGACGAACAGGGTGCTGTCGGGGTGACCGGACGCTAGGGCCAAGCGTCCGGTGGTTGAAGGTTTGCTGTGCGCGGTTTTTTTTCTCTTGACCGGACGCTCGGATCGTGATGACCGGACGCACAGTTCAAGAGTCCGGTCGTTGATCTTGTCACGTGTTGATTCTGTTACACGACCGGACGCTGGACTGAGGGTGCGATCGGACGCACTGAAGGCACTGTTCATTGCCCCCTCGGTGCTTGACCGGACGCTCAGTTGTAACGACCGGACGCTTGTTCCCGTGAGTCCAGTCGTGAACAGAGAGCTCCCAAATCGGGGTTTTGGCGACCGGACGCGTCCGGTGTTGACTGACCGGACGCACCCAGGGTCCGGTCGAGCCAGTCTCGCGCAGCAACCCTCGCGAGCGTCCCGAGGCCTTCCCTCGACCCTCGGGCGAATCGAGCCGAGGCCACCAACGCTCGAGGCTTTCCCGAGGCTTTTCCTCTAGCCTCGGACGAGCCGGAGGCTTTCCCGAGGCCTTTCCTCGAGCCTCGGCTGAGCCCTCGAGCCTCGGACGAATCCGAGCCCTCGGCCTCGGGCGAATCGGACGTTTCCCGAAGGCCTCTTCGTCAGCCTTGGCCTCGGGCGAATCGGACGTTTCCCGAAGGCCTCTTCGTCAGCCTCGGCCTCGGGCGAATCGGACTCTTTGTTTCCGTTGACCGGACGCGTCCGATCGATCCTGACCGGACGCTCCAGTGAGTCCGGTTAGTGCAGACGGCGCACGTTTTCGTCCGTATCTTTTGCGTTCGAGCTCCGATTTGAGATCCGCTTTTTGCGTTGGATTCCCGACTCTGTGCTCTACAGAAATCGGGCTTCCCGCTTTGTGAGGTTACCCAAACTCCATCCTGTCACTAGTTGACTTGCGTGGATTTGGAAGAAGGAGCTTTTGTGGTGTCCCGCTGTGTTCCTAGGGAACATCCACCCATACTCTTGGGTCGTGGACATCACTCGTGTCGGCTTTGCTCTCGGGGTTGATTTTGTTGGGACAGAGGCCGTAGTTTCCGAGAGGAAATTTTTAGGCTCCCATTCACCCCCCCCCCCCTCTGGTCGCCTTGCGATAGCTTTTTCGGTCCTTCAAATTTCACCGACCTCAACAAATGCTGCCTGAAGGATCCGTATCCTTTGCCTCGCATCGACAAACTCGTCGATATAGCAGCTGGCTGTGAAATAATGAGTTTGCTAGATTGTTTTTCAGGTTATCACCAGATATGGCTCCATCCCGATGATGAGGAGAAAACTAGTTTCATCACCCCAACAGGCACATATTGCTATCGGCGGATGCCGGAAGGGTTGCGGAACGCAGGCCCAACATTCTCGCGGATGACCGACAAGGTTTTCGAAAGCCAGAAGCAAAAGAAGAACTTGTTGGCTTATGTTGACGATATAGTGGTCAAGAGTGACAGGCAAGAAGACCATCAGGAAGACTTACTCAAGACTTCCGGCAACCTCCGAAAAAGCGGCTTGAAGCTAAACCCTGACAAGTGCATTTTCGGCATCAAGAAAGGCAAGCTCCTTGGTTGCCTGGTATCGGCAAGGGGAATTGAGGCCAATCCCGACAAAATAGCGGCAATCATTAACATGCAACCGCCCTCAAGCCAAAAGCAAGTTCAGAAATTGACAAGAAGACTGGCTTCTTTAAACAGATTTATTGCAAGGTCCGCCGAAAAAGGGCTGCCTTTTTTCAGAACTCTGCGTAGCTCCGACCCTTTCGATTGGGGGAAGAACAGCGGCAGGCTTTTCAGCAGCTAAAGGAGTACCTAACAAAGCTAACTGCATTATCCAGACCGTCGCCGGAAGCAATACTCTTGTTGTATCTTGCATCATCTCACTCCACCGTGAGCGCAGTTTTGGTGGAAGAAAAGGAACACGAAAACAAAATGACGCAGTTCCCGATCTACTTCGTCTCTGAGGCCCTTTCGGGAGCAAAACTGAATTACTCAGAGCTGGAGAAGATAGCGTATACGGTGGTAATGGCTTCTAGGAAGCTAAAGCACTACTTTCAGTCTCACCACATCATAGTCCTATCGGCTCAGCCATTGGAAGCCCTGTTTCGCAACAACGAAGCTATCGGCCGAATCGGCAAGTGGGCGGCGGAGCTAAACGAATACGTGATCGATTTCCAGCACTGGTCCACAATCAAGTCGCAGGCGTTGGCGGACTTCATAGCAGACTGGACTCCCGCCGCTTTCGACACAACTCTCGAATTCGAGGAGCCCGTGTGGACAGTAAACTGCGACGGTGCATGGGGGATGGCTGGAGCTGGAATCTCGGCGATCCTAACACCACCAAGGGGACCGAAGGTCAGATTTGCCGCAAGGCTGCAATTCCTCACAACCAACAACACCGCCGAATATGAAGCCGTGCTGTTGGGATTACGAAAGCTCCGAGCAATCGGAGCGAGAAGATGCATAGTCAAGTCAGATTCTCAAGTCGTCGTTGGTCACGCCGAAAAGGATTTCACAGCAAGAGAACCAGAGCTAGCCAAGTATCTGGCAGCAATCAGAAGAATGGAGAAGCATTTCGCTGGTTTCACCTTACGCCACATTCCAAGAGCCGAAAACACAGAGGCAGACGAATTGGCCAAAGCTGCAACACAAAATCTGCCATTACCACCGGACGTTTTCTACCAAGTGCTTTCGGCCAAAGCTGTGAAAGAAGAGGAAGACCACCCAAGTTCGGTGCATGCTATCGTCAGTGATGACTGGAGGTCGCAGATATTCGCTTACCTCGTCGGAACATACGAGCCAGAGTCCAGGAAGGATGCCGAAAGGATGGCCAACAGAGCGAAAGGTTATTCAATCATCGGAGAGCAGATGTTCAAAAATGGGATAACAGCCCCCCTTCTGAAATGCATAAGCAAACATGAGGGCATTCAGCTACTCGAAGAAATGCACGCCGGAATGTGCGGAACGCACAGAGGGCCTCACGAAATAGCGCACAGAGCAATGAGGCAAGGATTCTACTGGCCTTCCGCCGCATCAGATGCCAGAGAGCTAGTCAAATGTTGCAAAGGTTGCCAGATGTTCGCCAAAAACCAGAAAGCTGTTGACACGATTTTTGACTCATCCGAAATATGTGAAAATATTTATTCTACATTAAATAGAATAATATTGATGGTCAAATTTCATCCCACCCAAAATATATGGAAACTTTGAGACCATATTAAATAGAATAATATAAGTAGTAAAATGCTATCTAAATATGAAATATGCAAGCAATAAAATAATACAAGTCGTCAAATGCTACCCAAATATGAAGCCAGCAAATAATTAAATAGTATAGAATTAACATGACATAAGGTTGGTTATCAAACGTAGTGCAAGAAGCATGAGTGGAAGGTGTCCATCCGTGCATGTGCTTCTTTTATATAAAATTAAATGTCGTGTGTTCTTGTGAAATATTCTATATATTGACCAAAGAAAATAAGAGAGTAAAGAATAAATAATAAGCAGTAAGAGAGTAAAGAATAAATAATAAGCAGCGAGAAAATTAAATGTGCAAGAAGTTTCCGTGCGAACATATATTCTTTTAATTATAGGTGATGTGGATGAAAATATTGATAATTGATAATAGAAATTGGATAAGCTTGCACGCTAGTTCAAGAAACGTCGGACCTACGCGCGTGCAGTTGTAAATTAAGTGAAAGCGAGATCAGGTCCAGTCCTCTGCCATGACCGAGCTTAAGCTAACCGCACGTCGTGGTGCGTGGTGCGTACCTTGCGCGCTCGCTAATTCAAAATAGAGTCAAGCGCGGGTTAAGAACCGGATTAGTGCGGGAAAATTAAATTGGAGAGAGCGCCAAATCTCCTGGCAACCGACCCAGCTCTGGCCTATAAATAAATGGTCATTTGTACTTCTCCGGCTCTCAACACCAGATCGCCGCCAGGCCGCCCGCTCATTTACTGCCGCCAGGCTGCCGGTTGCTGCCCTCTCGTTCCCGCTCTGCCATTCCTGAGTGCCGTCAGGCTGCCGCGCCTCCGCTCTCCAATCCAAGGAGCCGCCGGGCTGCTGCATCATAGGGTAGGCAATTTCTTCAGGCCGTGCACAAGCATCCCAGCAGTTAGAGCACCGCTAGGCTGCTGCTCCCTCACCGCCTGAAAACATCACCAGCTGCAGCGATCTTGAAGATCCTGAGAAGGTGAGAAGCTCCTCGTGTTTCGCGGCTACTTTCTCTCTTCCGCCCTTGTGCTGATCTCCGGCTACAGCATCGATAGACTTCACCAACAATTCGTCATGCTTTGGTACACGGCTGGCCCGTCGCTGCGATGAGCAGTGCACGTAGGTCTTACCCCGGTAAAAGGTAAAATAATCGGTGATGACTGCGCTTTGCGCATGGGCTACGAGCCCCGGTAAAATTGTGAAAGGCCAGCATATGTGCATCGGTGAAATTCGGGTTTGGACGCGTGTTGGCTCCTTTCCATGGTTGAAATTTGGGTGGACGCGTGTTGGCTCCACCCCGGTTATGGTGCATGGTGAAATTGGGTCGGACGCGCTTTGACTCCACCCCGGTTATGTTCATGGTGAAATTGATGGACGCGATTTTGGCTCCATTCAATTATGGGTTATGGTATAAAAAATTGGTGGACGCGCTTTGGCTCTACCTGCTTCACGTAAAATTGATATGGACGCGAATGGGCTCCATATTCGATGAAATCTGCTCATAAACATTTGGTCACGGCAAAGCCGACCAGTTCATGTTCTGCAAATTAGAGAAGGGCATGTCATCTTGCATGCTACTACTATAGATAAAGATATATGGCTCGCTTATTAGAAAATCAAAGAAATAATCATATTCAATCATGCTATCCGTCATCCATGCATCCAGGGCAGGTCACCAACATTAGCCAGTTAGTGAGGCATGTTTACATAACAAACAGTTGTTAATTAAAATTAGCACTGCATGTTTCTTTAACTTGCCTCTTTTATCTTCTGGCCGCACCATGTAAATTCGGGTGCAACCAAAACATGAATCTGCATGTCTGCTAATGCTAAAGGATAAACTAGTGGGTTAAACAAATCAGCTAACTTAGCAGAATAAAAAAAATCAAATAAAATAAACGAATTGTCCAACGTCAACCTAGAACTATACAAGGATCGAAATCACTGGTTAGATTCTCAACTCAAAATGAATAAATCAAACGATACTCTCTAAATAGAGTTTCACCAAACTAGTATGCTTCATGTCAGTTCGTAATATATATGCATGACATTATATTAGTAGTGACAGGTGGAATCAAATAGTCCAACCTCAAGACGAGCTTGTGTCCAAAGACGATCATGCAGTGCAATATTTAAACTAATATCCCCATGAGTTGTGAGTTTAACTGTGTGTCGCATTTATCCAAATTTGTATTCAGCCAGAACCCTTAATAAGCTAAATAAAGTTGGTTTACCGATGCCGAATCTCAAGTCATGACCACTAACTAATCTATTACAGCACCGTGGTTTAAATAACCAAAATATCACAAACGTAACTTAGCTAAATTAAACAAGCTTTGTCATTTTCAGCGTAAGTTCTCAACCTGTCATATATGTCCAGCATACGCCCTCCAAGTGTTGACCACCGTAGGTTGTTGCATCTTAGCTGATAGCATCCATAAATATTCATGGTTAGCTAATTTCTACAAATAAAAAGTTAAACTAAATTAAATCAAATGGTATGACACATATTAATTCATGGCTAAATATCATATCATGGGTATATATGTTAACCTAAATAAAACAAGTTAATTGTGCGCCCCACGGTCAAATCTGGGGCCACTATAATACAAATAAAATATCACACCAAATAATAAGTACATCATATATATCAAAATATATTGACCCATAATCTCGTATGATATAACCGGACTGTCAAGTTTAGTCTCCAAAATAAACTAGGTGCATATACATGGATATAATGCACCGTCCAAATAAATGATCATTATAAAAAAAATGATTGCCTCTTGGTCCATATGCATGTCTACCATACTTCATATAGTATATCGAGATATATATGCTCTCCGAAACATGAAAGAGTTCCTCGTACTCGATCAATAAAAAAGGGGCTTGGCGCCATATCATGGTTTAAATAAACAACACAATATGCATGAATTAAATACGTGCATATCACGGTTTGCTAAAAAGTTTAGCAATCAGTCATGTATATTAGGCATGAATTAAATACGTGCATATCACGGTTTGCTAAAAAGTTTAGCAATCAGTCATATATATATTAGGAGTTTATGTTTACTCCTCAATGAATTCATACCATGTTAAAAGAAATGACAAATCCAAGTTTATGTCAAGCATGCATCTGCGTCCATCGGCAACTACAAGAATGAAGACTTTATTTTCTTTTGTAGTTTGTAATAGCCAGCCATATGATGTAATTTTATTTTTCATGTACTCATGTTGGAACTCTTAATCAGGGGTATTCTCTACGGAGATGTAATTAACATAATTTTTATGCAAATATAAGAATTATGGAAGTATGGACTTGCAATACCTGTTCTTTTACTTTTGTCCCATTTAAATTTAATCAAAACTAAATTTGTCTCTGCTGACGCGGAGGCGGGTCATAGCCGCTCGTTTTCCCGCCATCAAAAGCGCCAGCAAATGAAACTACGCCAATAGTGCCAACCTGGCCCTTGCAGAGATGAGGCATTGACATAGTAGGTCCGCTACCAGCAGCTCCGGGCAACCTGCGCTTTGCAGCGGTCGCTCTCGAATATTTCACCAAGTGGGTGGAAGCAAAGGCCCTCGCAAGCATAACTTCCACCTCTTTAACCAAATTCTTCTGGCAGAGGATAGTTTGTCGTTTCGGTGTTCCCTCCTTCATCACCTGCGACAACGGGAAGCAGTTTGACTGTGCCGAATTCAGGAGTTTCTGCGATGAACTCAGCATCAAGCTTAATTTCGCCTGAGTAAACTACCCGCAAGCAAACGGGGCCGTCGAGAGAGCGAATGACATAATCTTTTCGGCAATATCAAAAACCTTGTACGACTCGCCGAAAGGTAAGTGGGCCAACACCCTAACAACAGCTGTATGGGGACACAATATTTCACGATCCAGAGCTACCGGCTTCACTCCGTTCCGATTGCTTTACGGCGAGGAAGCAGTTACCCCGGAAGAGGTAAAGCTAGGTTCCTTCCGAACCGAAATGGCTCCAACTACTCAGGAGCAAAGGCACCTCGAACTCGACACCATCGAAGAGGTAAGGTTGCAAGCTGCAGATAATCTCGAAAAGTACCACGCCGAAACGAAGCATCACAGGGACAAGACCATTGTCTGAAAGGACATCAAACCTGGCGACATGGTCACCATTCGGCAACCAGATAAGCAAGGTAAGCTCCAATCACAATGGCAGGGCCCTTTCATCGTGGCAAGCATGGCTGCACCCGGGGTATTCCGGTTGCTGAATGATAAGGGCGAAGAATCAGCTCACACTTGGAATGCAAGCAACTTGCGCCATTTTTACCCTTAGTCTGAACTTTCGAACTTGGATGTAATTTTTTCTTCTTTTCTTTACTTTCTGCAATCAAAGTCAGCTGCACTCTTTTTCCTCGCCGGGGAAGCCCTTTGTTGGGGTGCGAGGTTTTTTAACGAGGCAGCTGAATGTAACCGCTACATTATGAAGCATCCGCAATCCCCAAGAAAAGTTGTGTGGCCTGACTAAGGACGAAGTCAACCAAACATAAGGTTGAGACATTTGTCATTTTGAACTAACAAATGAGAATGTCGGCTTGCTGGGCGAAAAGAATCCTCCACAGCCACCGACAATCTCAGAAAGCCTGCGGGCTATACAAAAACCGACCCTCCGACAAAACGAGAGGGCGGAACGAAAGCCTGCGGGCTATACAAAAACCGACCCTTCGACAAAACGAGAGGGCGAAACGAAAGCCTGCGGGCTATACAAAAACCGACCCTCCGACAAACGAGAGGGCGGAACGAAAGCCTGCGGGCTATACAAAATCCGACCCTCCGACAAAACAAGAGGGCAGAACGAAAGCCTGCGGGCTATACAAAAACCGACCCTCCGACAAAACGAGAGGGCAGAACGAAAGCCTGCGGGCTATACAAATACCGACCCTCCGACAAAACGAGAGGGCGGAACGAAAGCCTGCGGGCTATACAAAAACCGACCCTCCAACAAAACGAGAGGGCGAAACGAAAGCCTGCAGGCTATACAAAAACTGACCCTCTCACAAAACGAGAGGGCAGAACGAAAGCCTGCGGGCAACACAAAACCGACCACCCCCAACAAAAGGGGAGAACGGTAGCAGAGGCCAAGTCAAGCAGCCCTCGTGGGGCGACAAGAAGGACAGCTGGCAGGCATCAGTAGCTGCAAAAGCATAAACACCATATTAACTTTTCACCTACCAAACGCTCAGAAGTACAGCCAAAGGATTAAATGCAGTACTCTCATAGCAGGGGCAGGGCGATATAAATAAACACCAAGGTGTAAGCCTCCCAACCATCCAAAGCTACCGAACCTTTTCAAATATCAGTCCCAAAAAGTTAGCTCAAAAGCAAAGTACGAATAGGAGGCACCAGGAGTCGGGGTTTCGCTTTGATAATTGTGTCATCGGCATCGCGTCTAGCTACCGTCACCAATCCAGTAACTTTAGGCGAAGGTCCTATCAAGTAACACATCCATCCCAAGCTGCGGCTAGGAGATGAGCTAAAGCAAGCGTGCCGCTAGATGACAACAGGAGCAATATCATAATCATAGTCGATTGTAAGCCTCCCCATGTCGCGTTCATAAAGACATTTTCGTCAATCGAGTTATCAAGCGCGAATGCTGCCGCCCCTCGTCTAAGTGTGTGGGGGCAGGCGCGTCTTTACTACCGGCCGAGGGGCTCGCACCGAAAGCACCCTCGCGCGAATGCTGCCACCCCTCGTCTAAGTGTGTGGGGGCGGGCGCGTCTTTACTACCGGCCGAGGGGCTCGCACCGAAAGCACCCTCGCGCGAATGCTGCCACCCCTCGTCTAAGTGTGTGGGGGCGGGCGCGTCTTTACTACCGGCCGAGGGGCTCGCACCGAAAGCACCCTCGCGCGAATGATGCCGCCCCTCGTCTAAGTGTGTGGGGTGGGCGCGTCTTTACTACCGGCCGAGGGGCTCGCACCGAAAGCACCCTCGCGCGAAGGCTGCCGCCCCTCGTCTAAGTGTGTGGGGGCGGGCGCGTCTTTACTACCGGCTGAGGGCCTCGCACCGAAAGCACCCTCGCGCGAATGCTACCACCCCTCGTCTAAGTGTGTGGGGGCGGGCGCGTCTTTACTACCGGCCGAGGGGCTCGCACCGAAAGCACCCTCGCGCGAATGCTACCGCCCCTCGTCTAAGTGAGTGGGGGCGGGCGCGTCTTCATTACAGGCCTGCAACGAAGGCAAATCGTCCCTAGAATGCGGTAAAAAGGTAACAATTGCGCAAGCATGGATTTCCGGCCAGCCAGTGGGCGGCCATTACCCCTTAGCCGGACAAACGAAAACGAACCAAGTCCTCATTCTCAAAAATAAACGAACATACACATGGCGATGGCAACACCGAAGTAACAATAATTTCAACGATCTTTTACTTCACAATCGGTTTTCAGATTTCACGCAAGTTTCTACAATGCACTTGCATTCGCAGATCTCTCCAGCGATCGAAAAACTCGCAAACTACTCCTGCGAGCGAAATAAGACGCTAAATCGCCGCGCATCGGGCAAAAGCACAGCGTCTTCAGGCTCCACTTTAACAAACGGGGCGTCCTCAAGGACTGACGGCGCTCGCGATGCCTCGCGTCTCTTCCGCCTCGCCTCAAGTTCGTGTCGGTCAAAGTTCTCGTAAAAAGAACGTAAACGGTCCTCCGTGCGCTTAAGCTTCTTAGCACGCTTTTTCAGATAAGACGAAAGTGACGCCGTCGGAAACCTAGAGCGAAAACTCCTCCACAAGTCACCGCCGACACAGATATCGCCTGACCTAATCATTAACGGGCAGATGTCGAAAACGTCCGGCGTTCCCGCACTCGCGCCCTGTCCAAAATACAACATCCGAATTTAAATTCCAAGTTTTACACAAGGTCGATGAACATACTACCAGCACAATAAAAGCGGGCCCTAAAAATCATTCGTCTACCGCAGCGTCTTGAGAGGCGTTCGTGTCGCGGGAAGCTGCAGCGGCCGAGCTCTCGGGGGCTTCATCATTAGGCTAGGGCGGGCTCGCCTCGTCTTCCAGCTCGGCCTCGCGCGCCCGTTTCTCCGAGATGAAATCAGTGAACACCTGTCGAATATGCGCCTTTTCCTCCGGAGTCTGCACCAGGGGTCACAGTGCGGAGGAAGTGTCATTCATCCCGCGAAAAGAAAAGAAAGAGTAAGAGAAAACATCACGCAAAAGTGTAAGCAATCGCCAGAAGATACCTTCCCGCGAGCCATAGCAGACTGCATAAGCGACATATCGTTCCCCCCGGCCAACCAGAATTCATCAAAGAATCTCTTGCCCAAAACTTTCGCTGCCTCGGGGGTGCGCCAATAATAGTCCACCTCCCTGACCGAAAGGTTCGCGATATGCGAACAGCCGGTGTCAACGAGGTTGTGCCCTATCGCTTTGATGCCCGTGACGGCGACGTAATCCTGGCCGAGGGCCATATGCCCCTCAAGCGACTCCATTTCGGTCCAGATCCAGCCGACTAGGTTGTCAACGTTATGCTCGGAGGGACCTTCCGCCTCAACGCCGATGCTGCGAAGGCACTCGTGGAAGAGAGATACGGCTTCATCAGCAGAAGTAAGGAGCAACCTTTCCCTTTCGGCTTGGGCGGCCTTCAACTACGAAAGCTCCTTCTTGAGGCTTTCAACCTCTCTTTGGCTGGCTTTCCTGGAGGCGCGCTCATCGTCGGCTTTTTTTGTCTGCAGTTCAAGATCGGTTCCAAGTTTCCCTACCCGTGCATCAAGCCTTTTCAGCTGCGTGTCCAGTTCCTGTTTCTCGCGTTTGATCTTGCGAGTGTAGAGATCCCTCTGATTACTCTGGCTGCGAGTGAGAACGGCAGCCTGCGAATAGCAATGAAATGCGATCACAACACCGAAAGAGCCCCAAAAGCCAAGGGTGAAAATTTAAAACTTACGCTCGCCAGGTGGAAGGATATAGCGTCGTCCAGTTTCGAGCTACTGACTTTTAGGAGATCTCTTTCGATCTTCGGCACGACGAAAGATTTTTGTGAGAACTCCACAAATTTAGAGGCTTCTTCGCTGCTGCCGGGGAGGATTCCAGTCCGACGAAAGTCAAGTCGGCAAGCAAGTTGGGCGTCCGAAGGCGCACCTAAAGAACGAGCAACGCGATAAGATTCCTCTTTCGCTTCGTCAGTATCATTCGACGAGCTCAAGCCAGTATAAAAGCGCGGATTCTCGTAGTCCGATGGCACCCCGTCGAGAACCAGCCGCACGTAACCCAAAAGCTGCCCCTCCACCATTTCTTGTGTCAGGCGAATGCAGCGCGGCGAAAGGCGTAGCTTACCTCTGTCAACAGCAGTAGGGGCTGGCATTTTCAGGAATGCGCTCTCCTTTTCGCCAGCAGCAGTCTTTTCGCCAGGCGCCCGTGCAGAGGCGTCTGGGCGCGGAGCTTTAGCTTTCTTCGCTAGACGCTCCGTGGCATCGGGCGGACCAGAGGGCTTCCGAGCACCAACCTTCGCAAAGGTTGGCATCTCAGCAACCGACGTATCATCGTCGAAGGCTGTGTGCGAAAGAGGCACGCTCGACTTCTTCGGTGCCATTCCCACAGCGTACGATGTGCTCTGTTTACATAAAAAGGGTTTCGATAAGCAAATAAGGCGATTAATCATAACTCTCAAAAACGGCAGCAAAATGCGAAAGCCGTATCCAAGCACACGTGACGTTAAGTAAAAAAAATACGTATGCGCAAAAAGCAGAAACTAACCACCCTCGGGTGATCAAAAGGATCAACGTCGGGGATTGACTCCAATGCTCCTTTCCGGCTCTTAAGCATCGGCTTCGCAATCAGACGGCCAATGCGAATATCACCCGACTCAGCAACCCTCCGCCGTGGAACCACGCCGCTGCGTCCCTCACGCCGAACCACACCCTTGCCTTTCGCCCTCGGGTTTCCAGTCTCCCCCTCGCTTTCGTCAACCATAGGCCTTTCGGCATACGTAACGCCCATCGCATCGAAAGCTCGGTTCAAGCGGCGACTCCGGCCAAGATTACCGAGTTGGAACTCGCTCTCCTTCCGCAAATACGGCCCGCAAATCTTCTTCGCTTCACTTTCGATATACTTCACGTAGTGGTCATCGTCAGAAAAATTCGCGGGTTTCTCTAGCAGCAGAAGAGGGCCCCGATACCCGTCCTTGTCAGAAAATTCTTCAAAAGAAGTTGCGGTGCATAGCGGATTCATTCTGATCGCCATCCATTCCTCCACCAGATCTCGACTAATCTGGAATCGAGCGGTGAGCGCGTAAGCGTCTCCGCACCGAATAGCTTCTTCACCGCCCAACACAACAGGCGGAAGGTGTCTTCCGAGGTACCTCTCCAGAACCGACACGAGCGGGGAACCTTTCTTCTCCCCTTTACCCAGTTCAGCGACGACAGTTTTGTCGGAGCAAACGCGATAGTAGAACCAGGAGCGTTTCTACTCTGGCCACTTGTTTCGGTAGGTAAGCGAAATGGAAACGCTGCCTCGAGTCTTCCGCGGAAACAAAGTTGATGCACCCAATTTCGCTGGGCAGTTTACTTCCCAGGTAGGGTCGTTCACTTTCGTCGGTCGACGATGGATATCATAAAACCGCACGAAAACATCCGCTCGCGGTTTACAACCAAGCATTTTCATAGCTTGTGCGAATACACCGAGCCTGACAAAAGCGTTCGGTTTCAGCTGGTGAAGTTGCACTTCGAACCCCGAAAGGACGTCCGAGATGAACTCTTCAAGTGGAAAGTCCAAACCAGCGGCGAAATAGTCACGAAAAATAATCGCCTCGTTGGGTCGCGGAATTGGCACCTCTTCGTCTCTAGGGAACCCGACAATTCGCCCAAATGGTCTTTCCTTAGGGGCCCCTTGTCAGCCAATGCTTGCAAACCGGCGGCTGTCATTCGCGAAGTGCCGAGAAAAAAAGGAACAGTCCGTCGGAACCGAAACCACACAGGAATCTCCGTCATCAGACAAGCTCCCGCTGTGACTTGCTACCCGCGGAGCTTCCTCGGATCCAATCGAAACGTCAGCGCTACTCTCGCGGCGGGCAGACTCAGAGGTGCCACTGCTTTCGCTAGAGCTCGAAGTCGACGAGGAATCGGAAGACGCCATCTGACATGGCGCGAAAGACGAATGAACAACGCAAGGCATACAAAAAGAAGAAAAAGAAAATAATGGAGATAGCATCACATATTCGAAAAATGAAATAAGCCGAAAGCAAACAAAGGCAACAGGAGAGTTACGTACCACGGTCGCCCAGCGAATGGTCGAAGCAGACACCAGCAGCTTTCGCCAAAAGCGAATGACGCGAGGCTTCGCGAGAGAGAGGCGACGGGTGCGGGAATGCGTCAACTGGCCAAGTGGCCTCCTCACCCCGAAGCCCCCATGTTTATATACGAATAGCCAGGACACGATTTTCGAGGAAGACGAAAAGCGACTAGGCACGGGATTCGAAGCGTCGCAAAGGCATCCCTTTACGGTACACGGTTTTCGAGGAAACAAAAAAAGACACCCGTGCACGGATAACGAAGCATCGCAACAGCTTC
>CM019827.1:51034-80505 GCA_009763385.1 Coix lacryma-jobi var. lacryma-jobi
CCGTGGTCCTCGGTGTCGCTCACGACCCCCTCGAGTTGGAAGCACTCCCTGGTGGGATCCCAGAGGTCAGGGTCGTGGTAGTCGTACTTGTCAGAGTCGGAGCTGTTGACGTCGTGCTGCCCTGGCTCATGCTGGGACTGCAGCTCGCGGTACCACTCTCCGATGGTGGCTGGCCGGGGTGGCTCGATGACTCGTGAGAAGCCGCGGTCGACGTGCGCGGGGTAGACGACCTCCAGGTTGGTGGTGGCTCGTAGGAGCACGCCCGGACGTTCCTCCTGCTCTGCCGCCGCCCGGCCCTGATGACGCTCGTCGAGGTGGTGGGCGTAAGCAGCTGCGGAGTTGTTGAGGCCGAATGGGGGCGCTGGCGTCGAGCGCGGTACACCCCGTGCGGGAGGAGGCCAGGTGGTGTCGACGGAGCACGGCTCGGGGGACTCTGGCCAGGCTCCCAGTCCGTCCGCATGACGAACGCGAACTCGCTGGGGGAGTGCGCGTGCGCCCTAGAAGTTTCCGGCCGCGCGCCGGGCAGGTTTCCCCTCGGGGGCTCTGCGCCGGCTGCGGGGAAGTGGGTGTACGCCGCGGGCACCGCCTGTTCCTGGCGACAATGATGACGACGGTGCCGCTCACGCGGTGGCAGCGCGTGGTGGTGCGGGCGACGCGCCACGCCCCCCGCGGGTGGCGTGACACGCCCTCCGCTCGGGCTCTCCGTGGAGAGCAAAGTCAGCTCGTTGCCGCTGCCGATGGCCAGGAACTCGAGGCTCCCAAACCAGACGACGGCACCAGCAGAGAACGGAGGAGGGGGAGAAGCCATCCAGAAAGCAACGAGAAATCGACTCCGACACGCGAAGCCCCTACCTGGCGCGCCAACTGTCGGTGTTTCGACCTGGGGGTACGACACCAACTAGTAATATGATCGCGTGCTCTCTTCCTGGATGGTGATGCAAGATGACACAAGGATTTATCCTGGTTCGGGCAAGGAAGGCCCTACGTCCAGCGGGGGGAGGAGGTTCTTGTATTACTTGCACCTAAGTGCTTGTACAGGGGCAATACAAGCTCAATGAGCGTGGACCGGAGTCCGGACTCGTATGTGTGTGTAGTGTGGACTTGTGCGTACGCGTGTGTCTAGCCGTATCTGCGTAACCGGCGAGTGAAGGTCCCTGGTGTCCCCTTTTATAGAGCAGGAGGAAGCCAGGGTTACATAGGTGTGATACAGGGGTCGGGATGTACAGTGCCCAATACGGCGGAGAGTAGGAATCCCGTCTTGTCGATGCCACTAGAGCCGACGTGGAGGTTGCTGTTGAAGCATCCTTGAAGCATGGCCTCCCTCCCGGGCGCGGACGTGGAGGCGTGGCGACGTGAGGCCATGCAGCGTCCATTCCGGCATGTACATGACGTGGCTGGGTCCCTCCGAGTCTTGGGGTACCTGTCCTCCAATAGCATGAAAGTAGCCGGGGCTCGAGGGGCTCAGAGCCGGCCTCGAGGTGGCGCCTACGGGGGGCTCGAGTCCCCGCAGGTATGGGCAAGTCCCGGGAAACCCGATTGAGCAGCAGGTATCCGGGCCTCGAGACGTGGCTTGGACGTGCAACAGTGTAAGGTATGGCTTAACAGTGTTGTACGTCCCCTTTTGACCATGCCTGCGGTGATAACGAGGTTTGACCCTGACTCTGGCTCGCTGTGGCACGCATCGTGTCCCAGAGGATGTGACCGGAGTAGGTGAAAGCATTAAATGCGCTGCGTGGGGTTGGTACGGTCGTCAGAGCTGGGGAGCGGGAAGCTTCCTCTTCGTGGGGGGCTTCGAAGGGTAGTGGAGCGCTCGCCCGAGCCCTGGCGCGGAGGGCTCGGGTGAGTGGAGGTTGGGCTCCAGCTCGAGGCCTGGGGTGTAAAGAGCCTCGAGGGATAGGCTATCGTGCGGGAGAGGCTCGAGGTCCCCGCGCAGGGTCCCGAGGAGCGGTGCACGGCTGTATCGGGTTCGTGGCCTACGCGGCGGGGCTCGAGGGGTAGGCTATCAGGAGGCGGTCGGTAAGGCTTTGGCGAGCCCACGCTTTCTGGCGGTGGGCCAGCGTTGCAGGCCTCGAGGGGTCGGTTCTTTGGAAGGTTAGTCTAGCTGGGTTTATTAATTGGTGTTCTAGGTTTAACCTATTTGTTTTGCGTTGATTGGGGGTACCTCTTTTGCGGTCCCCCGACACATTTGTTTACAGAAATTAGAAATATATAATACTTTAGTTTACAAAATGTGACCGGTTTAATTAGTTTATTTTATTATTTTGGAGAAATAGAGATCAGTTAAATTATTTGTTTACAGAAATTAGAAATATATAATACTTTAGTTTACAAAATGTGACCGGTTTAATTAGTTTATTTTAATTTTTTGGAGAAATAGAGATCAGTTAAATCATTTGTTTACAGAAATTAGAAATATATAATACTTTAGTTTACAAAATGCAGCAGGATGTCTGCTTGGTATGTTGTTTTCGAGGGCACCAAGCCAGGTATTTACACCAGCTGGGCCGAGTGCAGTCAGTATGTCCTCAAAGTTAAGGGAGCTGTGCATAAAAAGTACAAGTCTTTTGAGGAAACTTCTGCAGCTCTAGAGGCTTTCAACTCAAGAATCAACTCAATTCCTACTGCACCTACCTCTACCTTACCTTCCTATCAGGTTGGAGTGGCAGGCAGTCCATCTTGTTGGACTGTGATATGGGAAAAATATGCAGGTTTTGTTAGTCGCTTTGGTTGTGGCCAAGTGGATTAGGCTGCACTGTTAGCTTGATGTAATAATTAATTAGACAAGTTCAACTGCTACTACTTTTATGCCACCAGTAAGAATCACTAAATTTGGGTGTAATGAACTTGTTTATAAATTTGAGCTAGAAAATTAAATTTGCTGATAAGAATGAGAGATATAATCATGTTATATGTCATTTTATAATTTCATTTGTTTATAAGAATGAGAGATATAATTATGTGATATGTCATATAATGCAGACGATGACACGTCACTGGATGTACAATGCCGATCGTCGCTCAAAAGAGTTCATTGATGGCGTGCATTATTTTTTAAGAGTGGCCGAGGCAAACAAGCGGAATGGTTTTATGTGCTGCCCATGTGCCCTTTGTAATAATTCAATGGAATATTCTAGCTAAAGGAGTCTTCACTCACACTTGTTCAAGTCAGGTTTCATGTCAAACTATAGTTGTTGGACGAAGCATGGAGAAACTGGGGTTACGATGGAAGAAGGTGAAGAAGAACAATTGGACCCTGACGATGACATTATTGCTCAATACGGTGACTTTGGTGATACTGCATTGGGGGAAGGTGAAGAAGAGGCAAGTGCAGAAGACACACTCGCTGAAGATGATGCTCTTGGTGATGTCATTCGTGATGCACAAAGAGATTGCGAAAGTGAAAAGGAGAAGGGTTTGCGGAGGTTCTTCGCAAACCAAAGGGACAAAAGATATATACTATTCCCCTACAACTTTAGGTGACTTTTGTTATCATATGCATATTTTATTATAGGTTGACATATAAAGATATATGTGTTGACTATATAAATATAAATGCAGTTTTCACTGGATACTAATTGTGATCGATCTCCCCGAGAGTCGTTTGCTAATCTATGACTCTCTAAGAAAACCACAAGAAGACTACCAAGATATGATAGATATTATCCAAGGGTAAATGTGATCTTTAAATATTGATTCCTGCTCTTTAACTATGCAATAGTTAATTAACGATCCAATTATATATATTGTGCAGGGTTTGGGCTTGGTTTGTTGAGAAACACCGTCCGGATCTAATAGAGCAACTTCTTGATCCTCTACTACTAAATGTAAGTTGTACTACCTCCTCGTCTCTTTACCTTAATTAGCATCACTCAGCAGACCCACGCTAAGCGGAGAGTAATCTTTTTATATCTTGTAAAGTGGGTTCTACGGCAGTCACCGGGAAATAATTTATGTGCGTACTATGTTTGTGAGTTCCTGACGGTGTATGAAAAAAAGAACTCCTCTACAGAGTCAGCAAGTACGTAACATGTAAATAAATTTATTTTATTTTTTGTTGCTTTTACGTAAATATTATGTATGTTAATACTTTCTTTTTCTTTTAATCCAAATTGAAGGAGACATGGTTGAAGAACCAGGTGATGGATAAGGTCCGCCTCAAAGCAATTCAAGAGACCATCACGGGCTTCCTTAATGACCATGTCCTTAAGTCTGGCACCGAGTATTGGTTTAACAAAGACGAACCAATGAAGCCAAACCAAGATGAACACTTGTATGACCTCTAAGTCAGGAACAATATTTGTGTTGTAAATATCAAGTTAAGGATGCATGATGGATAATGTTGTATATTTTATGTACATATGTATAGATAGCTCTATAATATATATGTATATATAGTTTCATATTTCTATTTGTGTGTAATTGTAAATTTTATGTGTTTATATATATATATTTATTAGCAGCGAAGAATATGTATTTGAAACCGGCCTAATGGAATATATTAGCAGCGAAGAATACGTATTAGAAAACCTAATGTAATTGTAAAACCAAAACCAATAACCAATTGAAAAGAAAAAAAAAAGAAAAAAAAAGCAACGGCCTCTTTAGCCCCGGTTGGTAATACCAACCGCGACTAAAGAAGCCAGCCACGGTGGCCCGACTGGAGGCCTCTTTAGTCCCGGTTGGTATTACCAACCGGGGCTAAAGGTCCCCCCTTTAGCCACGGGCGAGGGAACCGGGGCTAAAGGTCGGGCCTTTAGTCCCGATTCCTTAGCCCCGGCTCCATGTCCGGGGCTAAAGGCCAAAATGGCCCGGGGCTAAAGGTCTGTTCTCCAGTAGTGATTAAATGTAGGTAAAAAAATAATTGATTGTACTTTTAATATCTACATGTCGAGACGAATTTTTTGAGCCTAGTTGGTCCATGTTTGGATAAAGTTTGTCAAATAACAACGAAAGTGCTACAGTGCAGATTCCAAAAATTTCTCGGAACTAAACAAGCCTTAAACAAAAGGCATCATCACTCATCAGCTGGACTGGACATACATAATAGATTAATCGAAAAGAAAGTAAGGCCCTATTTAGTACAGGTCAGCTTCAACAGTGAAGCTGTTTTTTTAGAAAATAGCTAATGAGCAACTTACTAGATGAAGCTAAGCTGTTTTGAAAAAAATATTTGGCAAAACAACTTCACCAACAACTTCATGCATAGTTGGGAGAGAGAAATAAAAATATAAGCTGAGAAAAGCTACTTTTTTCAACTTCAACTCAGCTTATGGTTTTGTGAGAGAGGGAATAAAACAGTTTCATGAGTGAAACTGTTTTGGTAAAAGGTGCTTGGCAAAAAAAAAATAGCTCACGACAGTTCATGAAGCTGTTGTGAGTTGTACCAAACAAGCCCTAAGTAATCTATAGCTGCATGCTTCTGACATATTTCGACCGAGTTCTACGGTCGAGGGGCTAGTGGCACTACTACTACAACACACTTGGGCGCAGTTGGCCGTGATGCATGGGCGACGATGGTAGTTGCAGCTACCAGCCGTGGTCTCATTTGCTGGGCAGCTGGGGCGAGCCTCGCTTATTAGCTGGTCTAACTAGCGTGCTACCTGTACGATACGATCAATGATTGGATGTGGTACGTATGTATTTTTAATGAGTAAAGTAGTAGTCTAATGATGAGACAGTATATAGACGCAGCTCAGACCTTTTGTGCTGGTAGTACGTCTACAGCGGTAAGTGCAGCCACTACCTTCCGTTCCAATAAACTTGACCCGATTTTACATTTGCTGGTGTGTGATTCGATTTGAGGCCAACATAAAAGGCACAGTAGTAATGCTTATCATGCTTGAATTTTAAGTAATAATACTTGTTTGACTAGTCGTTTTTACGACTAATTCAATAGTATTCTATGAGAGAGAATAAATCGAAGTACGGCTAATAAACCGGCTGATAAAGGCAAAAGAACATGACGAGTCAAGTGAATTCCACGTACTCACATCCTCAACCGTTACTTCTCTCAAATTTGATCAATGTTTACCTTGATTCCTGCATACTCAAGGGTGCAAACGGGTAACGGGCACCTCCGACACTCTTTAATACAAATATTTAAAGAAACAAACACAAAACTGGCGACATCCTTTGACTGAACAATGAATGGGAGCGCAGGACGGCCCTGTGCTGTGCGTGGCCTGGCGGTACGTGTGCGTTTTATTCGTGACACAGACGCCGCCACGTACAGTACAGCACTGGATCAGTCGATCGTGCATCTGCAATTTCTAGTCTAGTGAGACAAAAGGCAGGCCGAGGCGTTGAATTCCAACTGTAGCCGCCTCACAGCCTAGCAGCGCACAGCCGCATGCACGCAACGGCAGCTGGTGCCTCCTGGGTCCTGGCCCCGTGCTGCCACTGTTTACTGGGCTGCCCGGCGCTGCGGATCGGCCGGCCGGTCGCCGACGAACAAATACTCTCTCGCTGCCTGCCGCCGTGGCAGAGGGCGACGTGGACGGGACGAACGGATGGACGGATCGAACGGCCTCGCACTGTATTTTTTAAAACTTTGCTCGAATACATAAAAAACAATTATACTCCTTCCTTCTAACAAAAACATACGACTCTGGTTTACGAGCCAACAAAAGTAGTCTACATTTGACCAAATTTCTAGTGAATATTATTCACATTTATGACTCTAACATAATTTATTAAAAAATACATTTCGTAATGAATCTAATAATATTTATTTGATATTACAAGTATTAACCTATTTTTATCTATAATTAATTAAATTTTAGGTACTAAATCACGACATTGTGCTAGAATTGTACGTTTTTTTAGACAGATGGAGTAATAAATATTAGTGATACAAATGTTGCTAATATACTATAAATTTAATAAAATAATTTGACAACATAAATTTAGGTCAAGTCTCAATAGGCTTTTATGGAAGATTTTATGTACAATAAATAGGACGTCACAACAGCAAATTCAGAGTTTTTACATGAAACGAGGAGGAGGGAGAAGAAAAACGTTTTATCCCCATCAAACGTATCGGCGTCGATTCTAAAATATTGGAAGCGTACGAAACCCGACCGAGAACCTTTAGTTCGTCTCATCGGTGTATACAGTGAAGAGAGGAAACTAGGAGATAGACGCTTGTGAGATCCACGAGACACTAAAATAATACTATAAAACTGAAGGGAGACTTGTTTCGTAAATAATACTATGAAACAATGCAATATTGAAACTGACCTTCATACCGTACGCGGGGGAGTACGGTGCACCGCTCGCAACAGTCCCCGTCTGTAGCGCGCCGCGCTGCCGTCTCGTAGTATTCCGTTCAATCGTTGGCAGGGACCAGCCGCGACCGGCCGGTCCAGTTTAAACTTCTAGTGATGATGGCCGGTCATCATCATTACATGCGTTTCATCTCGTTTTTATTTATATTTAAAAACACATCTAGGTGAGATCCAGATGGATGTAGTACTGTTGTACATCTTCCAAGTTTGAACTGGAACAACCCGGCCGGGCTGGGGGATAATCATAATCTAGTAGATCTCAGGGTGTTCATTGACCGGTCATGCATGCATGCACGTACGCACGCGTGGGCGTACGTGGCAGATCGCACATGCATGTGCGGCGCGCGCGCATCAAACGGTCCTTGCTTCCGCTTGCTCTTTGTCCGCGCTGATGGCGCTGCTGTGCGCGCTCGCATGTTGATTGATTCAATCTGCATGCCGGCCGGAGCCCCAGGACCGGTACGGTACCACAAATCTGTGTTTGTGGGTATTCCAAAACTAGGGAACGTGCCGACGGGGGTGGTCGGTCACATGAATGTCGCAAGAGCCGAGCCGAGAGCGAGAGCCGCACATGGCACCACCGGACCGCACCTTTCGGGCTTCAAATGATGCATCTGTTTCAGGCAACGCGAGCATTGTCACCTGGTGTGTAATTGGGCTTGTGCTATGCTTCTTCATTTTTTTTATTGGTGTGTTGATGCGATCAAGCCGAACGTGACGCTTTTCGATCAGTTGTTACTACAGCACTCCGTATTTTAAAGCAATAAACAAGACAGCGGTCACAGCGCTTGGTACAGTAATTCCTTTGTTTTTTTACCGTACTCCTCCTAGGTGAGAATCCCGACGCGGCAGAGAACTCGCACGGCCCCGATCGCACTGTCAGGTCAGGGCAGGGCATCTAGCTCTTCCGCGGCAGCTTTCACTTTTCTCCCTCACGCGCGGGACCGGGCCGAGGCGCACGTACCCGTACCCGTCTCGCAGCAGCCTTTGCATTTCCACCGCGGCGCTGCACCGAGGTGGTGCATGGCAAACCCCGGGCCCCGGGGTCGTGGTCCCAGCAGTCAGCCGCTCAGTACGCAAGTCAATTCACGCTGGGCCAGTCACTGGGGGCAGTGGCAGTAAAAAAGGGCTGAAGGCGAGTCACTTTACCCTGTCCCATGTGCAAGTGTAACGGCATGCAGGCTGTGCGGCGCAGGGTGGTGAGTGACACGACGCGACTTGCGGCTGCGTGGGGAATCTGCGGATGGGCCCACGAGTCAGCAGTAACGCGTCTCTTCAACAAGTCTGCGCTGCGTGCCACCGTCCGTCCATTCTTTGGCCGTTACCGTTAGATTTTTACTTGACGCCTCCCGACTCCCGAGACCCGAGGAGCGGAGCGCCCCTTTCGGCTGCGTGGCCCCTACGTGCGGGCTACGGACTACGGGGGCACGCGAGGATTTTCAACTCTTTGCGACTGACGTGCGGGCCCAAACAGAAACCCACATGGAAGCGGCCAAAAGAGGGAATTGCTGCCTAGCAGCGGCGCATGAAAAGCTGCACCTATTTTGAGGGGTTCGGCGGCCCGACCGCGATTCGGCCACGCTGAGGCACAAGCCGATTGGTCGATTCACCGTCTCGTTGATCCCAAGTACCGGATATGCCCTCGTCTTTTTTCACAGAGCGAAACAGCTGTTTGACAAAAAAAAAAAAAAAAAAAAAACGCGGAACGTAGCCGTCCCAATCACCCCCTTAACCAAAGGGGAAAAGGCTGGAGCAAGAGTTTAAGAGTTTTCTTGATCTGCGTGAGAAGATCTTCTTATGCACAATGGTCGGGGCCGTCATACTCCATGAGCTAAGCCTGGACGAAAAACTAGAAACTCGCTAGCTCGCTCGACTCGCTTGTTAATGGCTCGGCTCGAGCTCAACTCGTTTTATAACGAGTCAGCTTGTTTTATAACGAGTCAGCTCGATTTATAACGAGCCAGCTCGAGCTGGCTCGCGAGCTGCTCGTTAGCTTGTACGAGCCAATTAATTCATAAGCCAACAAACTCAAATTAGCTATCGTAGAATGTCCAGACGTCCATCAATATGGTGGAAATCATATTTGTTCTTACATGTTGTTCACATACTTGTAAGAAAATATAATCATATAAGAGAAATTATGTTTTTATATGTATATATTATTTTTTGTTAAATTTACATGTACCTTGAGAAATTGTGTTTTTATGATTTGGCTCGCGAGCCAAACGAGCCAGCTCGAGCTCTATAACGAGCCTAGCCGAGTTGCTCTTCTAGCTCGTTAGTATAACGAGCCGAGTCGAGTCAGCCTGCTAACGAGCCGAGCTGTAATGAGCCGAGTTGGCTCGATATCCAGGCCTACCGTGAGCCGAGTTTTTTTTAGTTAAATTTTAAATTCTTTGACTCTTTGTAGAGAGGTTTATATTTTTTGGGACAGAGGGAGTAACTATATATTTTATCAAATTTAGACACTTTAATCAAGAAAGCATCTATAATTGTATTTTTTTTTCTTAGACAGAGGTAGTACTCCCATCAAAAGAGAGCTCCTTACCTGAGACTAATCGCAATCAATCATTGGCTGCACAAGCTGTAACATTGACCTTCTTTAACACTAATAATCTAACATAGCCACGCAAATCAAGAAAATTTCCACGTCGCCAACCAAACCCAAAAGGTATAAACAACATCAGGGCGAATAATTGATAATCATGCATTCAACAGCTGTTGTTGAACAGGGGTTTCGCGCCAAGACATTATTATGACGCAAAGCTCTCTACTCGAACCGGGACCAAACTACGCGAATAGAAAGAGCATCGAGCATTCGAAGTTCACCTGTTTCCAACAAAAAGTGCGGGTTAAAATTTTAGGGTGTATTCGTTTCGTTGGCTAAAATTTTAGCTGTGTCATATTGAATATTACGGCTTTAATTTAGACCATTATAATTATACTAATTACACCGTCACACAAGAGTTAACAAGACGAATCAATTAAGCTAAGTTAATTTATCATTAACAAATGTTTACTGTAACATCACATTGTCAAATTATAGACTAATTAAACTTAATAGATTCGTATTGCGAATTAGCCTTCGGTTGATAAATTAGTTTTATAATTAGTCTATTTTTAATATATTAAATTAGAGCCGCACCGTCTAATCTAAACACACTATTTCTTGTCAGTTGTCAGTTTGTGAATTGTGCAGCTGCAGCACCCACTCTGCTATGGGGGATCCAGGCCCACGCGTGAATCACTCCACGCTGGAAGTGGGGCCTCCGAGGCGCATGTGCCGGGTTGGCCAATGGCCAGTGCTGGAGCGGGGCTCGCGCCGTATATCTGCAGGAAAAGGAGCGGGGGAGCGGGGGCAGTGCGCGACTGGACAGTGGGCGTGGAAGCCATCCGTGCTGCCGCGGCAGGGGAGCAGCAGCGAACGGCTGCGATGCGATCGCTGCACGCCGCGCCTCCTCCCCGCGCTAGTCCCCGCGTTCCCTGGGGGAGGCCGACCGTTTGGGGCTAGGGCCGGTTGGTGGCTGAGGAAAACCTTTGCTGCTGTTGGGGTAGTATTGGCACCGCGCGGTCGCGCTGTGGGATGATGAGATCACTCCTTTTGCCGGCGGAGACAGGTGGTTTTCTGACAGGTTCCACGAAACATTTGTACCGACTTTGTAGAGTGGAATTTTGAAGAATTCTTCTAGCAGAAAGAGAAAAAAAGAGACAAAGTTTAGTTCCCATTTTTTTGAGGTAAAACTTAAAACGTATTTTTCTTAAAATATATTTTCAAACAAAATGACTTGAACTACCCATGGTTCAACCCTTTCCCTATCCACTCATCCACCGGACCACCACAAAAAGTTTACTATGAATTAGGCTCTTGATTCACATCTATATTTATTTAGACTTTAGGTGCTTCTCTAGCAAATATTTCAAATATTTTGTTAAAAAATACCGATTCAAATATATTTATAAATAAAGGTAAGATATTCTAAACAGAATCTATATGTGGAAATTGTTAGAGCCAACTCAACTCAACTTAATTTCATAGATGTATAAACCAAAAAATATTGACAAATGAGACTCTTGACGCACTAAATATGTAATAGAGAGCGTGCAACATGGTTGATAGAGTTATGTCATATTTTTGATACAGTGAGCGGTAGATGTAGTGAGAGCTCTATGAGTTAATGAATGAGGCTCTCCATGCAAATGAGGCACTGATAGGTGGACCTGATTGCAATAGGGTCCACCTATCAATGACTCAACTACAGGAGCACTAATTGCAGAGGGAGTTCTTTCACTCATAGCAAGAATGCTTGATTCACATCTATATTTATTTAATACTTCATATACTTCTCTAGCAAATATTTTAAATATTTTGTTAAAAAATACCGATTGAAATGTATTTATATATGAAGGCAAGATATTCTAAACAGTACAAGAGCATCAACTGCAGAGGAAGTGCTTTCACAGTTTCACTCATAGTAAGAATGAGAATATCCCTTAGAAACGAAGAAGGTAAATGAAAACGAGAGAAAAAGAAGAAGAGAAGACATGAGGCAAAATAAGATCATCTCCTACAAATATGTTTTGCATTTGTTATTGAGGGTCCTTTTGAAACATAGAAATTTCACAAAATTTATATAGGATTTTTATATAAATTAGTTCACTATCACATGAAAAACATAGGAAATATGAAAAAAAATCCTTATGTTCCAAGAGGGCCTAAATATAGTCACTGTAGGAAAACAAGAAGATACTTCTTCTCCAACATAAACAACAGCTAAACCTCTTGTAACTGAAGGATTCCATCTGTCTCCATACGCAAAAACCTGCTTCTACCAACAGTAGCAGCAAGGAAACGAACAAAAATCAAACAATAAAAACCTTTGGGATACAGACAACAAAACCAAAAGCTAGAGGCTCCTCGTCTCCTACCGTTCAGGCTCACTTCACCACACTAACAAAAAAAATTTAATGACACAGTCACAGCCAGAATTCACATGCCCTGGCAACAATAAATAAATAAATAAATAAATAATCCCAAGCCACTGTTCCATAAGTACCCTCCTGGCCTCCTCCCTCCCGTTCCGCCTCTCCCTCGTCTCCCCCTCCGCCGCTTCCGTTGTTCGCAGTGCTGCCTCCCCTCTTCTCTTCACCCGTCAGGCTGTTCCGCCGTCCCGGAGGCTCGAACCCCTCGGCTGCGCACGGGATCCTAAACCCGCCCCACTCTCGCGGGGTTCGCCCGCGACGCATGCGCGGCGGCGGCGGCGGCTGGTAGCCTCGGCCGCCGGCGATCGCCGGAAATTTGTGGGGACAGTGCGGCGGCTTGTACGAGCGCCGGAGACGGCGGGAGTGGGGAACCTAGGGAGATGGCGGCGGGTGGGAAGGGTTGGGCGGAGCGGGTGCGCCGCGGGGTGAGGACCGCCTGGTTCATGGTGGCCATGGTGGCCTCGCTGCTCGTGGCGTCGGCGCCGGCGCTGGTGGCAGCGGGCGACGTGGCAGTGGCGCTCTGGCTCGAGGTGCGGCTCGGCTGCTTCCGCGGCAGCGGCCTGCGGGGCTGCCTCCAGCACTACCGTTTCCGGAACTCGCTTGCCGACATACCTCTCGTCTCCGTCGTCCGATCCATCGTCATCACTTGTAAGCCCTCCCGCTGCCTGCTACTAACTCGTCGTTGATGCTTCAAAACGGGCAAACGACCTAGAACGAACCCGTTCGTTTGAGTTGGATTTCATTTTCTTCCACTTCTCCCCTTTGTGATTATTTGCTCTGGTGAGGTCTGTTAACTTTTTAGAATTAAAAATTTTGGGGTGAGGTCTTAGCTTGAGAAGATTTTTTTGCATTCCTCTATGAGGATTTGGTGATCTGAAAGCTACAGTACTCACTACGTCTGTGCTTGTCTTCTTTTGCTTGGACGGAGCTTTCGGCGAAATCTGCGTGTATCTGCAGTTATTAATCACAGAGTATAGCTGTTGCTTGCTCTCTTTTCTTGGGAGGTAGTTGCCTGTTGTTTAGCTGGACTGGCTGTAAGAAATTGGGAACCCCAGTTTCAAGTATGCGTCTACCAAGTTCTGCTCTATTCTTATTTGTGAGCAAAGACTAACATTGTATTCTGCTGCTTCTGCAGGTGTGTATCTCATGTCTGATACTTCTGGCCTCTCTCATGGTCCTTACCTTGGAACAACAACTTTCTGTTCCTTTGCTTCTCTGCTCATCTTGTTAATTAAGGCATCTGTTTATAGTCCGGCTCAGGACATTGGGCCTGAGCTCTCACCGTCATTACCAGATCACAAGCTCAATCTCAAGAAGCTATGGGGAATGCCTGTACTTTTCCTGTCTTCCTTGGTGTTTGCTCTTGGCCATGTTATTGTTGCTTACAGAACAAGCTGCAGGGCTCGACGGAAGCTTCTCATTCACCGCATTGACCCTGAATCGGTATGACTGCCATGCATTTGGTCTTCTAAATCTCACTTGTCATCAATTTATAAATAAGTTGTGATTCTTGCTTTACAACCTGATCATTGGTTGATGTAAACTTTGATGATTTATGAATTTGTTATTTTCCTACTGCTTTCAGATTTTAGCATACAAGAATGCCTTTTCTGGATGCTACAAGGTTCCACGGTCTCCTACACCATACAGTGGAAAGCTTTTTACAAGGAGTGAAAGTGAGGCAAAGAGAAAAACAACACTTATCCAGGATGACCGTGATCTGCCAATCAGTTTTCTTGCAGACAGTGATAGCATGTTCATTGGTTGCCAGGGGATCACTATACACTACAAAGTTTCTGATCCAGCAGCCAGCCTACCTTCATCCCCTGACCCCTTTTCAGAGAGAGATACTCATCACGATGTAATTTCATCAAGCATTTCTCCTAGAAGACAGAGACATGACAGTCCTCCATCTGCTTCCTCTAATACCCGTCGCCTTCTGAACAGGAGCTTTAGCCATCAATATCATCATACTTCACTATATGCACCACTATTGGTAGAACCAGTGGCATCTCCAACTTTGTTGGATGATATCCCTCAGATGTGTCTTGATGATGGCAATGCTGATGGATGTTTGAATCATTTGGGCTTTGACCTTGAGGCTGGAGGGCAGGGTAAATTCGCTGTAGTTTTGGTGCATGGATTTGGAGGGGGAGTATTCTCGTGGAGACATGTTTCCCATTTGCTAGCTCGACAGTTGGGCTGCACTGTGATGGCCTTTGATCGCCCAGGATGGGGATTAACATCTCGACCTCGCAGAAAGGACTGGGAAGATAAGAATTTGCCGAATCCATACGAGCTGGAGTCTCAGGTGATCCTTTTCTCTACTCAAAATGCAAGAATGCAAGTCTAGTAACTGCAGCCAGCATTTGGTCAAAATTTTTATTTTATCACTTAGTATATACTTCACTGAAAAAAGGTCTCATAGATCATTAAAAATATTGCATAAACACGAGAAATCTTCTCTTCCTAGACCACATTTCTGTCAGAATTATTTTTCATTTTTATAAGTATAATCACCTGAATAATTTCTACCATCCACCCTCAGGGTGTTATATATTGTCTATGAAGTAATAAGTGTTCTATGTTACTAACAGCTTGTAAGAGGACACTTTTTTATTATTATTAATAACTACGGTCTTAAATTTAGTCCAGTGGGCACAAACAACCTCCTGCACAAAACATTGTTTTTCCCTTTCTGTACTTAGAGATCATGTTTACAAAGAGCATTTTGTATGTGCATGTGTAGGTTGATCTTCTTATTTCATGTTTACAAACAACATTTTGTATGATCCTTTGCAGGTTGATCTTCTTATTTCATTTTGCTCAGAGATGGGCTTGCACTCTGTGGTTTTAGTTGGTCATGATGATGGTGGCTTGCTTGCCTTGAAAGCTGCAGAGAAGTTGCGCACTTATGGAGGTGATAGAAAGGTACTTATCTTTGAGGAATCAGTTTGTTTTTATCTCGTTTTGTTTTGGATGGAAGGTAACACGTCATGCAAGGTTGTAAGAATGTTATTTGTTTGCTTTTGCAGGTTGAAGTGAAAGGAGTAGTTCTTATTGGTGTAAGCTTATCAAGAGAAGTCATTCCTGCATTTGCTCGTATACTCCTGCATACACCTTTGAGGAAAAAGCACATGGTTCGACCACTTCTACGTACTGAAATCACTCAGGTCATCAATCGGCGGGCATGGTATGATGCCACAAAGCTGACAACAGAAATTCTTAACCTATACAAGGTAAGCACACCTAGTGATTCTTACAGCTCCCTTTATTATATTTTTCAAATCATCAATTTTCAAGCTAGTTTTGGCCTTTTGGGAAGCTTTCGTACAGAAGTGATGCATATAATCTTTTGTTTATTGCACTGCTATTATTTTGTCCTGTGAAAGAAAAGATCCTTACATTTTACTCCCTCCATTCCAAATTTTAAGTCGTTTTGTGCTTTTCTAGATACATAATTTTTATTATGTACTCCATCTGTTCCAATTTCTAGGCCGTTTTAGCATTTCTAGATACACAACTTTTACTATGTATCTAGACATATCGTATATCTAGGTGCATAGCAAAAGTTATATATACCTGAGATAGAGGGTGGTATATATAGACACAATGTATATATCTAGATACATGTCAAAAGCTATGTTCTTAGAAAAGCCAAAAGCTATTCAACACCTGATTTCAGGACAACTATTTAGTATCTGGAGCCTTCCTGTTCGGTCCATGTGAAAGACATGCAATGTTGAAATGCACATGCTTTGCTCATCCTGTAGTGACGGACACCGCGGCGTCCAAGCGGGCCAAGACTCGAGCTCTGCTGAGGTCCAAGCACCTCGAGGTATGGCTCCTCTTCTGATGGGGAGGGCCCGCTTGGCTGGTGAAGGGTCGGGCAGCATGGCTCGGGGAAAGCCAGATGGCCGCCACAGATCTTGGAGAGGCTGACGCCGTCGACACGGGGGTCGAGGTTTTTTCCTATTTGACGACGGTGTTTAAAATTTTGTAAGGGGACCCAAGGTTACTGGCGCACGAGCATGCCGCCACCGCGTCCGAGGGGGCACCGCCTCCTCCTCCTCCTCCTCCTCAGGTGGTTGCCTATCGAGAGGGCCACTCCTCCCCCCGTCCAACGACCATCTCGGGGGGGGGAGCGCCCGAGACAAGCATGGCTCCGTCGGCGTCTGAGGCTGAAGGGTCGGCGGCCTCGAGACCCCACAGTTGACGCAAGCCGGCCGGAGAAAGCAAAGGAGAAGGAGGGAGAGTGGTCAGGTTGGAGAAGGGTGCGACGGTGGAGGAGCTCCTGGGAAGAGCGATGGAACAGGTGGCCACCTCCGGGCGAGGGCTCAACGCTGGAGGAAGCGCTCGAGGCACCGACCGGTCGACAGGACGCCGGAGACCGGCGAGGGAGGAGAGCTTGGGGACGAGCCACCCTCGAGCGACCCGCTACGCTCGAGTCCCTGTCATCCAAAGCAGGTGCGGCCGCGAGTCGCCTAGGGAGGACGAAGGAGCAGCGGGCGAAGACGGAGGAGGGGTGGAGGGAAGCCGCAGCCTGTGCCACCGGGTTCGGGAGCGCAGGCTGGCGCCGCTCGAGCGGAGGAGGGGGGGCCTGCCCTCGTCGAGGTCAACCGATCGGCGTGGCCATATCCGACGCGCCGAGCCCGTCCGGCGCCATGATCCCCGTCGAGCGGCCGACTCGGCAGGGGGTTCGCGGGAGGAGGGTCCATCTTCAGGGAGGTGGCCGAGCTGGTGTGGAGGCGGAGAGGTCCTTTTGGAGGAGTCGGAGAAGTCGCGCAGGGGTGGCGGCCCGCCCTTGCGAAGGAGGGGGGAGGGGGAGCTTCAGGAGCTTCAGCGAAGAGCGGGTCGGAACGCGCAGATGGCGAGCCGGCTCAAAAACGCGTAGGCGGAGGCCCAGGCGGCTCGAGACGAGGCCGCCTGAGCTAAGAGGGAGGACCACCACGCTTTGTCCGCGGTGGGGTTGGAGTCGTTCGAGGAGGAGGAGGACCACGACGCCCGAAACGAGGCCGCCACCACCCTGTTGAGCGGAAGGGGAACGGCGAAAAGAAGGAGGTGCCGGCGCCCAGAAGCGAGGCCCAGCCACCGCCCGGTCTGCAGCGGAGGCGGCGAAGAGAAGGAGGCGAGGAGGCCAAGAGCGAGGGCCGCCACCGCCCTGGCTAAAGCGGAAGGCAGCGCGGCAGGAGGTGATCGCGAAGGAACTGGCCCTTGCGTAGGCGGGCAAGCTGGTCGAGGACCTTAGGGGCAAAAAGCTCGACGTGCTGTCCCAAAGCGTACATGCGAGCAGCGCGTCGAGGTCCTTACCAGCGACTTCGCCGCTCTGGGGTTGCACTGCCAAGGTAATTTCCATGCTTCAGTCTTGGCTTTGATTTCGAGATTCTTGTCACGCTGCGGGACTCCTCTTTGTTTTGTGCATAGATGTCGAGAAGACCACCGATGAGCTTCCGCGAGATGAATACAGCTCTCGTGGAGCAACTCCGAGGTGAGAAACCATGGGGGCGGAGCGAGCGCGGTCACCCCGAAGGCTCAGTCCATGGGGGGTGCCGACCGTCTGGTCGGCCGCGGCAGAGGGCGCAGTGGCTTGGGGCGGACGCCCTGGTCGACGCCCTGTGCTTCTTGAGTGGCGCGCGGACCGCGTCAGGGAGCGCTCTCCACCATGGCGTCAAGCAGGCGCTTGCGGCCGTCCGCTCCGGCTTCCGATACCCGGTCAACCGTTGTTGCCAAGGGCTTCATCGAGATCGAGGGGAAGGACGAGGTGTGGAACGACACCGCGTCGACAAGATCTTGGAGAAGGTGGAGAGGCTGGGGGCGGCGTTCGCCAAGCTCTTCGAGTGAGGACGTGCATGCCTCCTGATAGCGGACCGTGGTAGTGTGTAAGTGGACCCCCTCCTCCTGGCCGGACTCGAGGCTGAGCCCGCGGCGGAAGATCTTGGGAAGAATTCCAGACGGATGGAAGAATGAGGCCTGGTTGGCCAAGTTGAGGCGTCGGGCCCTTGTAAGAATTTATGTTATGACTTATGGCTCGTCGAGGCCAGCAGTGATACGACTCGTTTGTTTAAAGAAGCTGTTTCTTTTCAAATCTATTCGCCAATTCATTTCTTTATCGCAAGCTAAGCTTTACGGCTTGGTCTGTGTTCCTTCGATGCGTTTGTCACGGAGTTCCTGAGGGGAGGCGTAGGTAGGGTACCGTGCGCACGGGGGGCATTAGGTGGCCGTCTACGCGACGCCCCCCCCTACTCTGGAGGCTCGAGGGTATGGAGGTTTAGACGTTGCTAGTAGGCTCGAGGGCGAATCGAGATGGGGTCGAAATTTTTTTGAAAAGAAAAACGCGCTTTTCCGGAGAGTCTAAAGGGAGGGGGGGTTCCCCCGTCAGCCCCCGAGGGAGGCTCGACCCTGGGCAAGGCAGGTCGAGGGCTACCTTAAGTGCTCTAAGTAAATAGAAAGAGGTGCACGAGGTTGCTCATTCATATCAAAGTGTTTGTACAAAGCAACAAAATGAACGAGGCCTCGAGGGCACTTAAGGGTAGAAGCGACGTAGCTGAGAGAAATGTTCCACGGTTCGCCAGGTGTCTGCCTTGCTCGTCGTTAGAGCTTGTATGTTCCTGGCTGAGCACTCAGCTACAGTGTATGGGCCCCCATGGAGGGGGAGCTTGTGGCGCCCTCGTTATCCTGCAGTCGTCGAGCACGAGGTCCCCCACCGCCAGGTCCCCTCTTGCGCACGGGACTTGTCGTGGTGGGTAGCGAAAGTGTTTGCGGGTAGCGCGCAGAAGAGTGTGATGTGCGCCACGTCTCGAGCCTCCTCGCGCCGGTCCTTGGCATTGGCAAGCCTCTCATCGTTGGGTTGCTCGTTGTAGGCTCGGAAGTCGAGGGGAGCCGTACTCAAGGTCCGTAGGCAAGACAGCCTCGGCCGCCATGGTTAGGAAGAACGGAGTGAACCCGGTGGCTCGACCTCAGCGTAGTCTGAGGCCCACAGCACCGAGGGGAGCTCTGCAGCCCACCCCATTCCGAAATTCTGAGGGTCTTGAAGAGCCTCGGCTTAGCCCGTGTGGAGTATCATGCAGTTGGCGCCGCTTTCGACGCCCGTTGCATTGAGGGTATGCGATCGAGGCCCAGGTCACACGAAGTTGTTGTCGTCGCAAGAAGTTGGTGAACTTTTTGCCCGTGAACTAGGGTTGCCCATGTCGGTGATAGATGAGTTAGGGCCCCAAAATCAGGTTACATGATGAGTCTGGCGATGAAACTCGACGACCTTCTCGCGATGGTGGGGGTCACCTACAGGCTTAGCTCGATCATTTGGTGAATTTGTCGATGGCCACGAGCACATGCGGTGTACTTCCAGTTTGTCATCTTGAGGGGACCCCGATGGTCGAGCCCCAAGACGGCAAACGGCCAAGTGATGGGATCATCTGAATTGCACGTGCGCGGGCTGGTGTGTTGTTGTGCTTGGCGTTAGAACTGACACCCTGGCATGCTTGGACCAGGTGCTTGGCGTCTGCGATGGCGGTTGGCCAGTAGAAGGCCTTGTCGGAAGGCGTTCCCTACCAGGGTCCTTGGCGCTGCGTGATGACCGCAAGTCCCCCGAGTGATGTCGTCGAGGACGCCTGCGTCCTTCCTCGAGGGGGGGATGCAGCGTTGAAGGATTCCCTGATGGGCTTCGACGGTACAGCTCGTTCGTCGCCATAGATGACGTAGGTCTTGGCCCTTATGAGCGAGGCGTCGGGCTTCCATCTGTCTTCTGGCAGCATGCCTTATGAAGTCAGTGTCGAGAAGGGCGTCCCAGTAGAGAGGGGGTCGTGATGAGAACGAGAAAGTGGAGGGGTTGCGTCGATCTGCATTGCCTCAGAGGATGTTCGAGGGGTCGTTCTCGAGGGGTGGCCGTTGAGGGTGAGCCCCGGTCCGGACTCGAGGGGTGGCGTCGAGGGGCCAGACCCGGGACGACGTGTTTGACGGATGGCTCGAAGAAATCCCTCGGGAAGACATCTGGTGGGAACGGCCGCGCGTGGATGCCAATTTAGCCAGTTCGTTGCGGCTCATTGATTTTCGGGCGATTGTGGTTAAGCTCGAGGCCTAGAATTTCTCTTCTAGCTGGCGCACCTCCCAGCAGTATGTTCCATCTTGGGGTCGACGACAGCTCGAGCGCTTCATGACTTGTAGATGACGGATGCAGGTCGACCCTCGAGCGTCGAGGTGCGTCGGACCCCGAGCTCGAGGGCATGCGCACCCATTGACGAGGGCCTCGTACTCGCGACGTTGTTGTTGGAGGCGGGGGGAAGTGCAGAGCAATAGGGTAGCGCATGTGGACTCGAGGGGTGAGATGAAGAGCGGGCGCGCCTGCCCTGTCTTTCTGAGGGACCGTCGAATAGACATAGTCTAGAGTTCGGCTTGATTTCGCTGGCGGGAGATGGGTTGGTGTCGATCCATTCACGCAACGAAAGTCCGACAATGCTTGCGACTTGATGGCTTTTCATGTGAGAGTAGGGTGAGTGCTCCCCCCTTTCTAGGCGGAGACCACTTGGCGATGCGCCCGCTGGCCTTCCGATTGTTGATGATCTCTCCGAGGGGGAAGGATGACACCACCGTTAGGGATGAGCGAGGAAGTAGTGCTGGAGCTTGCGCCTCGTGATGATGATGCCGCTTAAAGCAGCTTCTGGATGTACGGGTACAGGACCTTGGCCTCGGAGAGCACCTCACTGATGAAGTACACCGGCCATTGGACTGGTAATGCATGGACCCTCCTCGTGGCTATCACAACTATGACCGCGCTGACCACCTGGGTGGTTGCGGGCCACATTAGAGGAGGAGAGGCTGGGGGATCGTCACCCTGGGCTGGTCGTGGTGGCATGAGGATTGGCGGAAGTCAGCAACCACATTCACTTGGTTAGGGCCTCCTCGGCTTTCGATAGTCACGCAAAGCGCTTGCCTTTCTTCAGCAGGCGGTAGAGAGGGTGAGTGTCTGAAGGTAGGCCTTGTCCCCTAGCCTCGAGATGAAACCTGCTGAGAGCGGCTAGGCAGCCTGTCACTTGTTCGCTTTCAGGTCTGAATTGGGCCCACCTCGTGGACTGCTGTTAGTTTTTTCGGGGTTGCCGCGATCCCCGTTGTGAGACAATGTAGCCAAGTAGCATGCCCGGGGCCACACCAAAGAAACATTCTCGGGGGTTGAGCATTCACATTCTTGGCTCGGAGGCACTCAAACATGGTCTCGAGATCGCGTGATGAGGTCCTCCAACTTTCGTTGGTTTTAAACCCATGTGTCATCGACGTAGGCCTTGACGGTTTGCCTATGTGTTGCCAAAGATATGCTGCTGCAATGTTGGCTTACGTTCCCCGGACGTTCGAAGGCCAAAGGGCATGGTAACGTAGCAATACATAACAAAAGCATCAAAGCACATGCTACTCGGCGGGCGGTAACGCGCTACCCTCCTCCTCCGAGTAACCAGGTGCGTCGCCTAGGCCAGGGGAGGGTGGTACGGAGTGCGTGCGAGATCTGTCGATTATCTAATCTGGTGTGTAGCCGGAATACGCATCGAAAGAAACATGAAAGCAACTTCACGGCACCCCGCAGTGAGAATCGACAATCTATTATATCTAGGTAAAGGGAAATGGAACTTTTGGACACTGCTTTATTCAGAACAGTGTATTACAACACTCTATGTTTTCCATTCTTTTCCTAACTCATACAGTATTTAGCTAGCCCATCGCCGTGAAATTGAAGTGAATGATAAACCTCTGTTGAATCCACCGCCCCAAAAGCTTGTGTTGCACCTCCTCGCCGATGATCACTGCGGCTTCCTTTCGCAGGCGCATGCGATGCTCTCAGCCTTCCGGTGTTTGGGCCCCGGTCTGACCGGCTCTCCAGGTCATTGGCTCGGGCTACTTCCTCTCGGGTATGCCTGGCATGTCCGAGGGGCCCTCCACGCAAACATGTAGATGTTTGCGTCGGAGAAGTCGCGAGCAACTGCTTCCTATTTAGGAGGCTCGAGGGCTGGCGAGCGTTCATGGCAAGAGCGTCTTATGGATCGTCGCGAGACGCGGTCGAGGGTGAACTGCGGTAAGATGTTCTGCGTCGTGTAAAAGGACTCGTTGGTGCCAGAGCAAGGGCGCATTTGCTTCAGGGCCTCTCGGTGGCTAGGGCTGCGCAGGCCTCGAGCCAGTCGAGGTGGAAGTTTGCCTCCCCACGTCGACACACTCCACCGCCGTGGTACGCGTGCCGTAGGAGTGTCGACGTGATGACCCCTTTCGCCCCGGACTCTTGAGCTTAAGTAGTGTATTGGGGACCGCCATGAACTGGCGAGACGGGCCTGCCGATGATGGCGTGGTAGGTTCCCTTGGAACCCGACCACCTCGAAGGTGAGGTTCCCGGCGGAAGTTGGCCGGCGTGCAAAGCAGACAGGAGGTCGATGCCCGAGGGGGTGGCCTTCTTCCCTGGTATGAACTCCGGGGAACCCAAAAAAGACGGGGGAGGACGATGCGGTAAAGATGAAGCAAAAGACTTAAAACGTATTTTTCTTAAAATATATTTTCAAACAAAATGACTTGAACTACCCATGGTTCAACCCTTTCCCTATCCACTCATCCACCGGACCACCACAAAAAGTTTACTATGAATTAGGCTCTTGATTCACATCTATATTTATTTAGACTTTAGGTGCTTCTCTAGCAAATATTTCAAATATTTTGTTAAAAAATACCGATTCAAATATATTTATAAATAAAGGTAAGATATTCTAAACAGAATCTATATGTGGAAATTGTTAGAGCCAACTCAACTCAACTTAATTTCATAGATGTATAAACCAAAAAATATTGACAAATGAGACTCTTGACGCACTAAATATGTAATAGAGAGCGTGCAACATGGTTGATAGAGTTATGTCATATTTTGATACAGTGAGCGGTAGATGTAGTGAGAGCTCTATGAGTTAATGAATGAGGCTCTCCATGCAAATGAGGCACTGATAGGTGGACCTGATTGCAATAGGGTCCACCTATCAATGACTCAACTACAGGAGCACTAATTGCAGAGGGAGTTCTTTCACTCATAGCAAGAATGCTTGATTCACATCTATATTTATTTAATACTTCATATACTTCTCTAGCAAATATTTTAAATATTTTGTTAAAAATACCGATTGAAATGTATTTATATATGAAGGCAAGATATTCTAAACAGTACAAGAGCATCAACTGCAGAGGAAGTGCTTTCACAGTTTCACTCATAGTAAGAATGAGAATATCCCTTAGAAACGAAGAAGGTAAATGAAAACGAGAGAAAAAGAAGAAGAGAAGACATGAGGCAAAATAAGATCATCTCCTACAAATATGTTTTGCATTTGTTATTGAGGGTCCTTTTGAAACATAGAAATTTCACAAAATTTATATAGGATTTTTATATAAATTAGTTCACTATCACATGAAAAACATAGGAAATATGAAAAAAAATCCTTATGTTCCAAGAGGGCCTAAATATAGTCACTGTAGGAAAACAAGAAGATACTTCTTCTCCAACATAAACAACAGCTAAACCTCTTGTAACTGAAGGATTCCATCTGTCTCCATACGCAAAAACCTGCTTCTACCAACAGTAGCAGCAAGGAAACGAACAAAAATCAAACAATAAAAACCTTTGGGATACAGACAACAAAACCAAAAGCTAGAGGCTCCTCGTCTCCTACCGTTCAGGCTCACTTCACCACACTAACAAAAAAAATTTAATGACACAGTCACAGCCAGAATTCACATGCCCTGGCAACAATAAATAAATAAATAAATAAATAATCCCAAGCCACTGTTCCATAAGTACCCTCCTGGCCTCCTCCCTCCCGTTCCGCCTCTCCCTCGTCTCCCCCTCCGCCGCTTCCGTTGTTCGCAGTGCTGCCTCCCCTCTTCTCTTCACCCGTCAGGCTGTTCCGCCGTCCCGGAGGCTCGAACCCCTCGGCTGCGCACGGGATCCTAAACCCGCCCCACTCTCGCGGGGTTCGCCCGCGACGCATGCGCGGCGGCGGCGGCGGCTGGTAGCCTCGGCCGCCGGCGATCGCCGGAAATTTGTGGGGACAGTGCGGCGGCTTGTACGAGCGCCGGAGACGGCGGGAGTGGGGAACCTAGGGAGATGGCGGCGGGTGGGAAGGGTTGGGCGGAGCGGGTGCGCCGCGGGGTGAGGACCGCCTGGTTCATGGTGGCCATGGTGGCCTCGCTGCTCGTGGCGTCGGCGCCGGCGCTGGTGGCAGCGGGCGACGTGGCAGTGGCGCTCTGGCTCGAGGTGCGGCTCGGCTGCTTCCGCGGCAGCGGCCTGCGGGGCTGCCTCCAGCACTACCGTTTCCGGAACTCGCTTGCCGACATACCTCTCGTCTCCGTCGTCCGATCCATCGTCATCACTTGTAAGCCCTCCCGCTGCCTGCTACTAACTCGTCGTTGATGCTTCAAAACGGGCAAACGACCTAGAACGAACCCGTTCGTTTGAGTTGGATTTCATTTTCTTCCACTTCTCCCCTTTGTGATTATTTGCTCTGGTGAGGTCTGTTAACTTTTTAGAATTAAAAATTTTGGGGTGAGGTCTTAGCTTGAGAAGATTTTTTTGCATTCCTCTATGAGGATTTGGTGATCTGAAAGCTACAGTACTCACTACGTCTGTGCTTGTCTTCTTTTGCTTGGACGGAGCTTTCGGCGAAATCTGCGTGTATCTGCAGTTATTAATCACAGAGTATAGCTGTTGCTTGCTCTCTTTTCTTGGGAGGTAGTTGCCTGTTGTTTAGCTGGACTGGCTGTAAGAAATTGGGAACCCCAGTTTCAAGTATGCGTCTACCAAGTTCTGCTCTATTCTTATTTGTGAGCAAAGACTAACATTGTATTCTGCTGCTTCTGCAGGTGTGTATCTCATGTCTGATACTTCTGGCCTCTCTCATGGTCCTTACCTTGGAACAACAACTTTCTGTTCCTTTGCTTCTCTGCTCATCTTGTTAATTAAGGCATCTGTTTATAGTCCGGCTCAGGACATTGGGCCTGAGCTCTCACCGTCATTACCAGATCACAAGCTCAATCTCAAGAAGCTATGGGGAATGCCTGTACTTTTCCTGTCTTCCTTGGTGTTTGCTCTTGGCCATGTTATTGTTGCTTACAGAACAAGCTGCAGGGCTCGACGGAAGCTTCTCATTCACCGCATTGACCCTGAATCGGTATGACTGCCATGCATTTGGTCTTCTAAATCTCACTTGTCATCAATTTATAAATAAGTTGTGATTCTTGCTTTACAACCTGATCATTGGTTGATGTAAACTTTGATGATTTATGAATTTGTTATTTTCCTACTGCTTTCAGATTTTAGCATACAAGAATGCCTTTTCTGGATGCTACAAGGTTCCACGGTCTCCTACACCATACAGTGGAAAGCTTTTTACAAGGAGTGAAAGTGAGGCAAAGAGAAAAACAACACTTATCCAGGATGACCGTGATCTGCCAATCAGTTTTCTTGCAGACAGTGATAGCATGTTCATTGGTTGCCAGGGGATCACTATACACTACAAAGTTTCTGATCCAGCAGCCAGCCTACCTTCATCCCCTGACCCCTTTTCAGAGAGAGATACTCATCACGATGTAATTTCATCAAGCATTTCTCCTAGAAGACAGAGACATGACAGTCCTCCATCTGCTTCCTCTAATACCCGTCGCCTTCTGAACAGGAGCTTTAGCCATCAATATCATCATACTTCACTATATGCACCACTATTGGTAGAACCAGTGGCATCTCCAACTTTGTTGGATGATATCCCTCAGATGTGTCTTGATGATGGCAATGCTGATGGATGTTTGAATCATTTGGGCTTTGACCTTGAGGCTGGAGGGCAGGGTAAATTCGCTGTAGTTTTGGTGCATGGATTTGGAGGGGGAGTATTCTCGTGGAGACATGTTTCCCATTTGCTAGCTCGACAGTTGGGCTGCACTGTGATGGCCTTTGATCGCCCAGGATGGGGATTAACATCTCGACCTCGCAGAAAGGACTGGGAAGATAAGAATTTGCCGAATCCATACGAGCTGGAGTCTCAGGTGATCCTTTTCTCTACTCAAAATGCAAGAATGCAAGTCTAGTAACTGCAGCCAGCATTTGGTCAAAATTTTTATTTTATCACTTAGTATATACTTCACTGAAAAAAGGTCTCATAGATCATTAAAAATATTGCATAAACACGAGAAATCTTCTCTTCCTAGACCACATTTCTGTCAGAATTATTTTTCATTTTTATAAGTATAATCACCTGAATAATTTCTACCATCCACCCTCAGGGTGTTATATATTGTCTATGAAGTAATAAGTGTTCTATGTTACTAACAGCTTGTAAGAGGACACTTTTTTTATTATTATTAATAACTACGGTCTTAAATTTAGTCCAGTGGGCACAAACAACCTCCTGCACAAAACATTGTTTTTCCCTTTCTGTACTTAGAGATCATGTTTACAAAGAGCATTTTGTATGTGCATGTGTAGGTTGATCTTCTTATTTCATGTTTACAAACAACATTTTGTATGATCCTTTGCAGGTTGATCTTCTTATTTCATTTTGCTCAGAGATGGGCTTGCACTCTGTGGTTTTAGTTGGTCATGATGATGGTGGCTTGCTTGCCTTGAAAGCTGCAGAGAAGTTGCGCACTTATGGAGGTGATAGAAAGGTACTTATCTTTGAGGAATCAGTTTGTTTTTATCTCGTTTTGTTTTGGATGGAAGGTAACACGTCATGCAAGGTTGTAAGAATGTTATTTGTTTGCTTTTGCAGGTTGAAGTGAAAGGAGTAGTTCTTATTGGTGTAAGCTTATCAAGAGAAGTCATTCCTGCATTTGCTCGTATACTCCTGCATACACCTTTGAGGAAAAAGCACATGGTTCGACCACTTCTACGTACTGAAATCACTCAGGTCATCAATCGGCGGGCATGGTATGATGCCACAAAGCTGACAACAGAAATTCTTAACCTATACAAGGTAAGCACACCTAGTGATTCTTACAGCTCCCTTTATTATATTTTTCAAATCATCAATTTTCAAGCTAGTTTTGGCCTTTTGGGAAGCTTTCGTACAGAAGTGATGCATATAATCTTTTGTTTATTGCACTGCTATTATTTTGTCCTGTGAAAGAAAAGATCCTTACATTTTACTCCCTCCATTCCAAATTTTAAGTCGTTTTGTGCTTTTCTAGATACATAATTTTTATTATGTACTCCATCTGTTCCAATTTCTAGGCCGTTTTAGCATTTCTAGATACACAACTTTTACTATGTATCTAGACATATCGTATATCTAGGTGCATAGCAAAAGTTATATATACCTGAGATAGAGGGTGGTATATATAGACACAATGTATATATCTAGATACATGTCAAAAGCTATGTTCTTAGAAAAGCCAAAAGCTATTCAACACCTGATTTCAGGACAACTATTTAGTATCTGGAGCCTTCCTGTTCGGTCCATGTGAAAGACATGCAATGTTGAAATGCACATGCTTTGCTCATCCTGTGTTGACCAACTTGAATTGATTTTGTGTTAGGCTCCGCTATTTGTTGAGGGCTGGGATGAAGCACTTCATGAAGTAGGCCGGCTTTCGTTTTCTACTGTCCTACCATCAAAAAGAGCAGCAGATTTACTAAGATCAGTGGAAGACCTTCCGGTTCTGGTGGTAGCGGGCTCTGAGGATGCCCTTGTTTCTGTGAAGTCGGCACAAGCCATGGCTTCGAAACTTGTAAATTCTGTAAGTGATCTGCTCCCATTTGTTAGTCGAGCACATGATTTTGGTAGGGACTTGATTTTGCCTGGCAGGTATTCTTAACAACCCACTGCTTTTTACTTGTGCAGAGGATAGTAACTATATCGGGGTGTGGACATCTGCCGCATGAGGAGTGCCCCAAGGCGTTGCTCTCGGCTCTTTCCCCTTTCATCTCTAAATTGGTACCCTCAGAAGATTTGTTGCAAAGACTGTAGAATATACTCGTTCCTTTTCGGTTTTTTTTAAGAATTTTTCCCAGTGTTTCCGTCCTCCACATTTAGTAGGCCCCTCTAGTTGGTGAGTTTGTATGAGCCAATGTAGCGCGAAGTAGTAGTGGAGCCTGACCCAAAATCTCAAGGGTTCCTAGAGCTCCCCTGATTTTTTTGTCACATGTAATGGTTCCCCCCCGAACGATTTCAATTAAGCAAGTTGAATCTGTACAGCACATGCTTTGTTCCGTTCCTCGTCAGCCTGGGCAGATACATTTAAAGGACTGGGATAAGTGAAGCATTTTCGGTACTCAGCAGCACATGCCCTCATTGGCTCTGTGGCTGGTATCATGTGCTGTGGATCCAGCAGGGGATGCCTAACAGTTTTTTTGAATGAGCTCAAGTGGTGGAGGTTGAGAGGTGTAGCTGAGCAAATAAATTTGAAGATCTTCTACCCTCAAGCGCCCCGCCCCACGTGGTCCTGCTTTGTGTGATTCACAGGGAGCCCCAGTGCTCTTGGTTGTGCCACCCACCAGGCGATGGGAAGTTGGCAGTTTGTTCATCAAACTACACAGGCGATCACCGTGGCCTCTAGGGCTCTAGGGATGCTTCAGATTGGTAGTTGGCTGTTTACACTCGCGGGATTGATTTCCTGTGTGAGGTGTGTTCATCGGGGTGTTTTTTTTTTTGAACTCGTTCATCAGAATTGCAAGCATGCGTATGAACTCAGCTAACAGGACTGAACAGAGACTCCTCGAGTTCACATATTGCCATGTTACACATCCAGGCCTCTCATTCAAATGCTGCGTTTGCAGGCCGTTTCTCTAGCCCATCCAAGAATGAAACTTGCAGGCTGCTTCTCTAGCCCATACAGAGCTGGCCCATCAAAGAATGAAACTTGCAGGCCGCTTCTCTAGCCCTAAGGCGCTCTGCCGTTCAGAAACCAATAAAAACTGAAATAACAAAAAACGAATTGAAATAAGAACCAAAATAAACTGATGGGATCGGTATCTCACAAATTTCATGACCCGAGAATATTTCTCACTTCCAAATAAAGCTTGATCTCAAAAGACAAAAAAAATCATGTAATTACATTTTGTGGACCCCTTCGGCCCTTCCATTGTAAAAAGAAGGCGAAACTACAGAGTCTACTGGACCAGCTGACTACAAATTCATTTCCAAGCTGGATACATCCTACAGCTTCAAAACTATCATGGCTATACTTCAATTTACATGGAGGGCATGC